>CM026205.1:25597928-25635428 GCA_014839995.1 Xenentodon cancila
CTTTGAATTTTGGTTCAACAAAACCGAACCATCCATTAACATCTGCTTATCTGAAATCGGGTCAGGGGCAGCAGCTTTTAGCATAAGGTGAAAAAAGAACAACACAACAAAATGTATAATTTTAAGATGTGAATCGGGAGCTGTTGAGCATATTAATTCAGATTTCAGAAGCAAGATTTTGATGCCAGTACAGTGCTGAGCTCCATCAACAGACCACACCTCAAATTAAAATTGGCTTACTTTTAGAATTTGCCCCCAGTGGTCAATTGACAAACTACAATTTTCCTAGTTTCTTCAACCTTAAAATTTAATTTTGGCATTTGGATTCACCTCTGCTTTCATTGTTAAATGCCAACTTCAGGATGTAGAATTACACATGTGTGCATGTAAATATTAACATCGGCTTACTCCACAAGACATTTGGGGCACTTGAGGGCTGTTGGGGTTTTAATCAAATATTTAGTGACGGTTGTTTCTGTATTTCAGGTTCTTGTGATCAACTGGTGTCACCCTCAGCCTGCCTAGTGGTGGGGAAGGTAGTCAAAGGTGGAACAGGATTGTTTGATTTGAAGCAACCGCTGTAATCACAGAAAAATCGTCAGCCACTATTTGAATGTAATCATACAGTTAAAATGCTTTCACTCTGGTCAGAGTGGCCGACATAAATGATTCTATGTATTACAAAGTGTTTTTGTTTAAAAGAAATGGCAGAATAATTGCTGTGATAATAAATTAAAGCTATCAATGGTTTCATATTCTCTGGACTACAAATGAAGCCACAGCACAGCCCTTTAACAAAATAGACTGCCATCCTCAGCAGCAGAAGTATTTCAGAAAACGGATTACATCTTTGTATTAAATGATAAAGTATGAAACTGGTAAAAAAAAACAACAACACTGTTTTGCTGGACTCCCTTTTAGTTTTGAGTATGGAACAATTGTCCTGGATGAAGCTTTAAGTGTCATGTTACAGTGATTTCCACTCAGAGCTGTATTTTTTTATTTTTTTCCAAGAGTTGTACGGATGAAGGCAGATTTGGACTTTGGACTATGTTTAAAGTTTCATCCATCACATCCCAAACATTTTTGATTTGGCAAAGTTCTGGAGTTGGAGCCACTTCGAGTTCCATGAATTTGGAATGGTTATGCTGGAATATCCCCTTGAGGACAAAAAATATATATTTTTGTGGGAATGTGTGTGTGTGAGAGAGAGAGAGAGAGAGAGAGAGAGAGAGAGAGAGTGAGGGTGTGTGTACTGTTTGTACAGGTGAACCTGACCAGCCAATGGTCCTTGGTCATCCAGCCCAGCCGCTAGTGCTGTTTCTGGTTCTGGTTCCGGTTCTGGTTCCGGTTCCTTCTCCATCAGACACAAATATTTGCCACAGAAGGTTCCTGCTGACTTTGAGGACTTGTTTTGAACATTTTGGAGAATCAGACTGACACATTGACACATACACCCACTCCCGCTGTTGGAGAGAGGAACGTGATGGCCAGCGAGTTCTGGTGTCACCAACAGTGGGATCTTCGCTGGAATGTTCGACCTGTCTTTGAGTGTAACCCTTTACAGGATAGGTAACATATACGGTAACTTTAGGCCTATATACCATCATTATTACATAAATAGGTATGGTGTAACAAAAAAGCTCCTTTAATACTCTCCAAAAGCGCTCTTGAATTTTAAAGGAATTTTATTGAATTCCCTGTAAATGGTCCAGGCACCCTGTGGCTTAAATTTCATGTCATGTTTGTGTTTAATTTAGGTTATTTGAATTTCTAACTTCTCAGTATTTTTTTAATATGGATTATGGACATGCAAATGTGGCTCTTTGTTGTGTTTTTGTTCAGATCTGCTAAATAAATAAACCATTTATTTGTTCAATCATACAGAATTCCATGAAAACAGCTGGTACTGGAAACTACTGACTTTAATTTGGCAAGTCAGATATAATTGTTATTTAGGTGTTAACTCACTTCTTCACCTCTTGGGGGACCTGAGATTATGGGAGTGTACATTCATAATGCCTGTCCACATGGAAAAGGTCGTTTATGGGTTAAAATTTGATGTTGAAGTCTGAGTATGCAATTACTGAGTTTTAATTTGTGAGTCGGTCTTGAACATTGCTTGTCAAATTAAAAACTCAAATGTTTATTTGTCATTATGGTTCCCCCTACTATTTTTAAATCTGCTGTTTGTTTTCATGGGCAGTGGGGATTCCTGGGACACAGCATCTGTGACCTCACCAGGAATGTTGCTTGTCGTGTCACACATCGTCTGTTTGGATTTGATGAATATTGATTATTTGTCAGTTTTTAGCGTTTGTTGACTCACATTTTGAAATAATTGAGCATATAGAACAATTTTCAAATTCAGTTTGATTTTAAAGAATTTAAATGTATTTATATATTATCTAGCCTATTAAACTGTAAACTGTCTCAAGGCGGTTCTCACTGAACCTGAACCCGTCTTCCTATGAGTAAAAATTAAAAGAAAAGTAGAAAATCAATTCATTAGACCTGTGATCACACTTGTGTCTCATCATTCTCACCACCAGACGGTTTAGACCTTCATCACTCTACTGTAACTGGAAATAAAACGTCCTGTGAAACTGCATAGCAACCTTGAGTTGGCAACTCAAGGTTGCGTTTGGTGTCCCGTAATCACAGATCCACACTGCTCTTATGTTGACTCCAGCTCCTGTATTGACCAATATATCTCTAGTCCATACAGCACAGTATGATGCCACAATCCAGATAAAAAAATTTAAAAATAACAAGGAGAAAAAGTTAAAATCTCAAGATGCGCATAGAAAGTTTGTTATGCAGAACAGGTCTGAACTGTTTCACGACGCCCTGCTGTTGTTCCATGCTGGTGCTGTTGAAGGTTGGGCAACAGCACATCGTTGTATTTAATTTATCAAATGCTTGGACACTAAATTAGTTAAACACTTGCTTCATATTGGTTCAGTTGTTCAGAAAGCTTTGGTTTCTTCTGTCCTAAACAAGTGAAAACGTCTTTTCCAAAGCTGGGGAAGTTGTATTATAAATGAGACATCCTCTAAACCAGGGGTGTCAAACTCATTTTCACCGAGGGTCACATCAGCATAATGGCTATCCTCAAAGGGCCAGATGTGACTTATAAATGTAACTAAATGTAATGGAATGTATTGTAAAATAAATGTAACCACTCCTTAATGTTAAATAACTCATTATTTATTATAAATTATTCAAGTGACAATTACAGTTGCATAGAAAACATATGTTTGCTTGTTGCACTAACATAAATCCTTTTAAATTTTGTCAGCTTATGACAAACTCAAACTCTCCAAGTAAACAAAGAAAAAATAACATTGTGGTGAAACACACCTGAGAAGTTCATTGATGTAAAACATTTGTTTAATCTTTTATTTATCAAAAAAATGTATATAATTGAATTCATCTACTGCTATGAATAAGTTTTCAAAAAATAATAGTTACAAAATCAGAAAGTTATCTATGGTTATCTACTAGATAAGCTGGGAAGAAGTAATTATGAGCTGAAAATGGATAAGTTTACAACTATATTGGTCAAGTTTTTCAAGTAGTCTTTGATGAGGAGATGCCTGTTTTTGAACACAAGGGGATTCTCTCTCTACTATCGATTGATCATCTTCTGAAAACTGAAAATGATAAACACAAAACAAATGCACGCGTACTTCTCTCCGCCACATCTGGCCCGCGGGCCTTGAGTTTGACACATGTGCTCTAAAGCCATCTACTGTGAAGAAACTTTTATTTATTTTTATTAAAGATGCCAGTCACACAAAGACACCCAGGATGTAGCACAAAAATAGCACATATTATATTATAATGACAGTGATTGCAACCACAACCTCATTAAACATCGTAAATATTTGCCGTCACTAGTGTGGAATTTGTAAACAATAATGCATCTTTTTTAAATTATTATAAAATTGTGATTTCTTCAGTAGACAACATTTCATTACAGGAACTTTGTAAGGCGAGGAAGATGTAAAATAGATTTCCGCTTAATTTGAGTATTTTTTATGACAACGATGAGACAGCAGCTGAAGACGCGCCAGCGCCACTTCGGAAGCCGCACAAACTTCCAGGCGACTTCTCAACGTGACGAATGACAACGTTTGCGTATGAACTGTTGAAATGCGTGAGACACGCATGGACTTCGAGTAGTAAGCGCATGTTAAAAACAAGGGTCCGTCCAAAACGACCCGGTGCGTCGTAAAGTCTCTTTTGGACTTCAGACGTCGTCCCGTTAAGAGTTTTTTTTTTCTCTCTCCAAAATGGTGGCTTTGTTGACTTAGAGTTCCGAGGGGAACCGCCCACCACTCTTCTAAGCAAGAGAGACGTCACAGCGCGTTTTACGCTCTCTGATTGGCCCCTGGATTACGGAGGCCATACGAAGAGAAGGTAACGGGATGAGCTAAAAGCTAAGGGAAACGCAACTGACCAGCTGTTTTAGTCTGAAAAGGCTCGCCATGAAGTCTCGAGCAAAGCCGTAGGATGGTAAGCAGACGATGACCACATCGCAGATGAGAGGGGCAGCTTACAGCCGACAGGGGCAGCGCTGGCGACTGTCGCCTACCGTTTAGTGAAGTACGGCTGCACGTAGTGACTCATGTGTGCTATTTGCTAAAGATCAATAAAATGTTTATTTGCAGTCAGTCTGGTTTATGGCGTTTTGATAAGGACAAGCCTTCAAAACGCTGCCTTCGTGCATGTTTTGGTCTGATGCAATACGGTTGCAGCGATATATCTTGCAGTCTGCCGCCGTGGTGGAGAAAAAACAATTCAGTAAAGATGTTAATGTGTAATAACGCGTTACTGCAATTTCAGAGCCACAATATCGCAGAATACCGGTCGTTCAGATCAACGAAAGAGAGCTCCAGAAGCAGATAAAATATAAAACGTATTTATATTATGAAATTCAAATATTTTCCTCTGGCAATAAACATAAGAAAAATAAATAAATGCTTTGATTCACATGCAGAAAATACAAGTGGTGCACTCGTGTTCAGTCAGTCACATGTCAATCACAACCTGCTTTGTCTTTGTCATGTTTAGTGTGGTTGTTGTCACTGCACCAGGAGGTCACCTCCGCCCTGCGGTCTGACGCACCAGGGTCATTAAGGAGACCTGCCACAACTGTGCGATCCCCAGACTTGATGAAGAGGTCAGTGCCGAAAACACAGAAAACACAGCTCCTATCGTCATTTTAGGACGACATGTTGCATTTGCATTATGAAAGTACCGTATGTTGGAGATCCAAATACAGGGCTTATGTGGTCAAACCAGCTGTGGCTTGTACTCTTGACAGGCTAATGACCTTTTAAGAGTATTAGGTCTTTCTTTCTTTTTCTTTCTTTTTTTTGTCACTGGTAGCCTACATGAACTCATCCGTCATGCGTGACAAATATTATCTACAGTAGGTCCACATACATATATACATTCCCGTTTTTTTCAGCTTTTCAGTAGACAGAATAATTACATTGATTTAAAAGTTGATATCATTATTTAAATAAAATAATTATTATCCTGCCCCTACATGTGCAAGTAATTAGATTTCTCTTTAGGATTTATCAGTGTGACTGGATGTCTTGACTGCACTGATATTTCCCGTTCAGGCTCTTTAAATGATTTTAATTTAAATTTTTTTGGTTTTTCCTAAATGCTTTTAAGGTAAATAGATCTGAGCCCGTTACGTTTACCTGTTAGAAGTATTTTTTATAGCCTATCTTTCACCAGGTTTTTTATTTTTTTTTTTGTTTTAAGGATCACACGTACATGACATTGAATAATAAGAACATCTACATTCATTTGTCATTTATGCCATATTATAAACAGTTGTTAAAAGCTTTATTTGGCTTTGAATTCACTTGCTGTGCAGTTTTCTCTCGCCAACTTTTTATTTCCACTGCACCTATATGTTTAGTTATGGCAGACTAGACTAAGTAGATCACTTCCGCTTACTACGTGTTGGCACGGTTAATCAAATATCGGGGCTCCATTTATGATGCCCTTTTATAGTTGCGGTAACTCAATACTCAGAGTTGACAGAACCAACTCTAAACACCAGTTCTGAGACCCAGAACTCAGAGTTTGCCCCCCACCGCATTTCCCCAACACAGCAGCAGCACAGGACACAGCATGACAACTATATACACTATATTGCCAAAGGTATTTGCTCACCCATCAAAATAATCAGAATCCGGTGTTCCAATCCCTTTCATGGCCACAGGTGTATAAAATCAAGCAACTCGGTATGCAGACTGTTTTTACATCAATTTGTGAAAGAATGGGTCGCTCTAAGGAGCTCAGTGAACTCCAGTGTGACACTGTGATAGGGAGCCACCTGTGCAATGAATCCAGTCGTGAAATTTCTTTGCTCCTAAATATTCTATAGTCAACTGTCAGCTGTATTATAAGAACATGGAAGTGTTTGGGAACGACAGCAACTCAGCCACAAAGTGGTAAGCCAAGAAAACTGACAGAGCGGGTCAGCGGATGCTGAGGCGCATAGTGCGAAGAGGTCACCAACTTTCTGCAGTCAGTCGCTACAGACCTCCAAACTTCATGTGGCCTTCAGATTAACTAAAGAAGAGTGTGCAGAGAGCTTCATGAATGGGTTTCCATGTCCGAGCAGCTGCATCCAAGTCAAACATCACCAAGTGCAATGCAAAGAGTCGGATGCAGTGGTGTAAAACACGCCGCCACTGGACTCTAGAGCAGTGGAGACACGTTCTCTGGAGTGGCACTTCTCCATCTGGCAATCTGATAGACAAGTCTGGGTTTGGCGGTTGCCAGGACAACGGTACTTGTCTGACTGCATTGTGCCAAGTGTAAAGTTTGGTGGAGGGGGGATTATGGTGTGGGGTTGTTCTCCAGGAGCAGGACTTGGCCCCTTAGTTCCAGTGAAAGGAATTCTGAATGTTTCAGCATATCAAGACATTTTGGACAATTCCATGCTCTCAACTTTGTGGGAACAGTTTGGAGCTGGTCCCGTCCTCTTCCAACATGACTGTGCACCAGAGCACAAAGCAGGTCCATAAAGACCTGGATGACAGAGTCTGGTGTTGATGAACTGGACTGGTCTGCACAGAGTCCTGACCTCAACCCGATAGAACACCTTTGGGATGAATTAAGGCGGAGACTGAAAGCCAGACCTTCTGGTCCAACATCAGTGTGACCTCACAAATGCACTTCTGAAAGAATGGTCAAAATTACCCATAAACCCACTCCTAAACCTTGTGGACAGCCTTCCCAGAAGAGTTGAAGCTGTTATAGCTGCAAGGTGTGGACTGATGTCAACTTGAACACTATGGATTAGGAATGTGATGTCACTTAACTTCATATGCGAGTCAAGGCAGGTGACCCAATACTTTCTCACCTTCTCAGTGATGTCTGGTCTTGACGGCACCTTCAACATCAGGCCTGGCAGTCATGTCTGGACCTGCTGCGGCATGCATATATGTATACATATCTGTGTATATGTGTGTATGTGTGTGTATATATATATATATATATATATATATATATATATATATATATATATATAATATATGCATGTATATTTCTTTGTTTCCATGTTAGACCAGACCAGACCAGCAGATCAGTCACAGCTTGTTGTCCCAAAGACAAAGAGGAAGAGGAAATGTGATTGGGCATTGTTCTTTTAAACCAGTTTGGATATGCTGACTTTTATTGTTCCTAATTGTAACTTGTTTTCTGTTTCTATCTTATTCTTCAGCAGTTTTTATTTTCATCAGTTCTTTTGGTGTTTAGCACTTTGGACAAGTCCCAGGGTTCCTATTGTTAGATGACTCTACGATAAGGGTTAGTGTACAGCAGAAGCGGTTAAACAGCCAACCCCAAAGGATGTTTTGAATGATAAATTCACCTATCATCTACCTGGCTTCTTAGTTTTTGGATATTTTAATCTCTGGAACGTGCCGCTGCCAGATTTCGTAAGGCAAAACCTCAAACAGTCGATCATTGGACGGCTTCTATGATAGAGATCTGAAAAAGTGATTAGTTTGTGAAGACTGGTTTCGATCATGTTGAATTCTTTTTGTCTTAGTTTTAATTATCTGAAAATAGTTTGTTTTATTTATCCCTTCCCCTTTCTATGGTATTGCTTGCGTTTCTTTGAACCATGATTTACATGGTCCGACTACTCTTGTGCATCCAGGACGATGTCCATGAGAACCAGACGGCTCCAGGCTTCAGTTGAAGAAAAGCGGTTCTGGGGTTCCAGCGTGAAAGAGAACACGATGAGGTGTCCTGTACGCGTGGCAGCACACAGGTGACGTTCAAACACTGCAACACAAGAGTCCCTACTGTACGATCTTGCTAATTGATAATGCTTTTAAAAGACAACTCAAGGATCATTACAGAGCACCAACAATACTGGCTGATTAAAAGACGACTAGTTAAAAAAACTATTTCGAAAGTGTTAAATTTGCATATCCTAGCACTGTTCTGTGGACAGCTGCACCATATCTTCCCCTACCGACCAGCAGAAACCACACTCCATCATATTCATCACCACCCAGGCAGGTAACCGTCTACCCCTATGTAGGGTAGTGTGGGGAGTGAGAAAGGAAGTCTACCACAACCATATATGTGTTCGAGATACGGAGCAGTTTGAATGTGAAGCTAAATACTACTGTATGACTCAGACTTCATACTTCCATCTCTGTGGCATTAACCACTTACATTGTTTCCTCACACCTCACACTGCTACCATACTAGTTCACAGTTTTGGTCACTCAGTTCTGTTTGGTCTACCTCAACAAACTTGTTGTAAACTCACTTGATTATAGAAATGATCACCAGGACTCTGTCCCCCTGTAACTTCACACCTGTCCTGCAGCAGCTCCACTGGCTCCCAGTAACATTCCCAGTTCAAAAGATTTTTGTTCACTTACAAGGCTTCCCAAAACCTGCCCTTCCGTACCTTACAGAGCCCCTCCACATCTCCATACCTACCTATACCTCAGATCCCCCTCATCTTTCCGCCTCACTGTCCCTTCTGCTCACCTCATGACCACGAGGGCCAAAGCATTTAGTGCATCTGGCCCAACTATGGAACTCACTTACTCATGATCTTTGTAACATGGATTCAATCATTTTAAATCTCAACTCAAAACACATCTATTCAGGCTTTCCTACTCTTTCCTGAATAAGTAGGTGTGAAAAGATGTCTGCATAGATAACGTGAGTGGTTGATGCTATGACTGTTGTCCATACTTGTCCAAATATCATCATTGTAATGTCCATTGATCATCTATTATTGCTTTTATTTTCCATGTCATGAGAGAGCATGTCCTCGCTCCTTTTTACATTGACTGACGCGGGGTGGCTTATCTAGCTGGCCTCGCCAATAATTTGTCTTCGAGGGTTCGTTTAACCAGGTCAACGTCTAATGTAAACAGTAGGGATGTGCATATCGATCCAGAAATATTGATACATTCGATCTGGACATGTGCTTTATAGAATCAATCTTTACATCAAAATATTGATCCCAAGTTCACCTTTGCAAGAAATATTAATAGTTGTATGACACAGCATATGTAATCAATTCTAAAAAAAGTAAGAAGTGAATCTGTATTGTGTTGGATATAGGAACTACTTTTCCTTCTGGCTTCCGCTCTCTCCTCACGCTTTGCACTTGCACACTGATACGTGCACACACGCCTGGTCCTGCAGCCACAGTCAGTCACATCATCTCAGAGGAGAAAGAAAACTATAGGTCCAATATTAGACAAAAACAATATTATTGTTTGGAGTTATTTTATTCAAGTAAACTCCAATGAAGCAACATGTGATGACGTCTATGCCATATTGTGGCAACAGCACACAAAAGAGCATGACAAGATAGAGCGGAGGCGAGTAGAGGAGCGTGAGAGAGGGAAATGCCCCTCTTCCTGCCACAGTCTTGTTGCCATTACTCTCTTAGATGTCAGGTTTGAAAACTTTGCATTCCGTGACAGAGGCAATGTTGAAAACACGAAGAAGCAACTCCTCACTGTAATGCAGGAAAATGATCAGCTAACTGGTTCATCCATACACTCTGAGCGAACATTTGTGCAGTTGTGCAGCCAAAGACAAAACAGACTGACGGGGGATCATGTTAGCTGCTGTGATGTCGACACATCATGTCAACAAATGCTGCTGTTTGTAAACAAAAACACCTAAATGAGGAAATGTTACAAAGTGTAAAATGTGTCGGTGTGTCAGGTTCCGTTCTGGTCAAGTTGTGTAATTAAAGAGAAAATTATTAAACAGAAAACAAAGTCTGAAAAGTCTTAAAGTATTGGTATCAATATCAGTATTAGGAAAGTAGCCTTGGTATCAGTCGGAATCAGATCAGGAGGAAAAATTATGGTATCACACATCGTAAACAGAATTAACGCGGGGTGGCGGGTCGTGGCAGGAATTTGTTTGAACACGTGACTAAAGTACAAACCATCCGGGGAGTTGTGTTTTTTCAATAATTGATCATTATTATTTTATAAACTGAGGAAAATGCTGATAAGAGTAACAGCAGCAGGAGGACGTCACAGGTAGGGCCTACATTTGCGAGATGAGTAACCAGGGAGACAAGGATAACCGCAAGCTACTCAGCTTCGGAGCCAAGGACACCATAAACCGCCCTGAGTCCGGAACCATGAAGGATACTCCATTATTTTAACAACTGGCCACATAAATGACAAACTGTGGTTTTGCAGGAAGCAAAACCCAGCCAAAAAACGTTCAATGATGTTCAACCATTTTTATTTTGAAAATTACATTTATGTTATGTATGTTATTTATGTTATGTATATTATTTATGTTATGTTGTGTATGGTATGTTATGTTGTGTTGTGTATGGTATGTATGTTGTGTTGTGTATGGTATGTATATATGTTGTGTTGTGTTGTGTATGGTATGTATATATGTTATGTTGTGTTGTGTATGGTATGTATGTTATGTTGTGTTGTGTTGTGTATGGTATGCATGTTATGTTGTGTTGTGTTGTGTATGGTATGTATGCATGTTATGTTGTGTTGTGTATGGTATGCATGTTATGTTGTGTTGTGTATGGTATGTATGTTATGTTGTGTTGTGTATGGTATGCATGTTATGTTGTGTTGTGTATGGTATGTATGTTATGTTGTGTTGTGTATGGTATGTATGCATGTTGTGTTGTGTATGGTATGTATGCATGTTATGTTGTGTTGTGTATGGTATGTATGTTATGTTGTGTTGTGTATGGTATGTATGTTGTGTTGTGTATGGTATGTATGTTGTGTTGTGTATGGTATGTATGTATGTTATGGTATGTTGTGTATGGTATGTATGTTATGTTGTGTTGTGTATGGTATGTATGTTGTGTTGTGTATGGTATGTATGTTATGTTGTGTATGGTATGTATGTTATGATATGTTGTGTATGGTATGTATGTTATGATATGTTGTGTATGGTATGTATGTTATGATATGTTGTGTATGGTATGTATGTTATGATATGTTGTGTATGGTATGTATGTTATGTTATGTTGTGTTATGTATTTTATGTTGTGTATGGTATGTATGTTATGTTGTGTTGTGTTATGTATGTTATGTTGTGTATGGTATGTAAGGCCTCCCGACTCACCTTTCCTCCCCTCAACTTGCCTTCAGGGACGAGGTGGCAAATAACACGCTTTGCGTTTATATAACCCAATGCTCATTAAACACACGTTCATTATCCAGTGATAATAGCGGGATCTAATCTGTAAACACCTTTTGGCACTTCATCGTCCACAATGGTCACCTCTTCCACTCTTCGTTCTCTCTTATTTTCCTCATTCATCAACTCTTCAAAGTACTCTTTCCATCTTCCTTCACACTTCTGGCACCTGTCAACACATTCCCCTCTTTGTCCTTCACAACCCTAACCTGCTGCACATCCTTACCATGTCTGTCTCTCACTCCTGAACTTCCCGTTCTCTTCTAACTCACATCCCACCTGTGGGACGTAACCACTGAGAACATTGAGCAACACGTCTTCAGTTTCACATTTAGACTTATCACTGACACTCTTTTCACCTCCAGAACTTTCATAACATTCATAACAAACTCCTTCAAGATAACTCTTACTCCATTCCTTTTTCCATCAGCACCATGATAGAACAGTGTAAATCCTGCTCCTTGCCTTGTTAGCGTTCTACCTGGTCTCCTAGACACAGGAGAGTACATCCACTTTCATCCTCTGCATCATCTCAACCAACTCTCTAGGTTTTCCTGTCATCATCCCTACATTCAAAGTCCCTTCGCTCAGTTCTAGATTCTTGACTTTCCTTTTCTCTCACTGCGTATGGACACGCCTTCCTCCTCTCCTCCTTCTTCAATGCACTGTAACCCAATTTCCATCAGCACCCTGCAGAGTGACAGCACTGGTAGTGGTGGTTGTTAACCCAAGCCTCAACCCATCTGGTATGGAAATCAGTTTTGTGACTTGCATCGTTTGGCGTAGGTTTTACGTCAGATGTTCTTTCTGACCCAACCTTCTGCATTTATCTGGGCTTGGGACTGGAACAAGGAAGACATATTGTCATATTGTTCTTTTTAATTTAATGATCATATAATCTACAGTGTGTATAGTCGTGGCCAAAAGTTTTGAGAATGACACAAATTTTAGTTTTCACAAAGTTAGCTGCTAAACTGCTTTTAGATCTTTGTGTAAGTTGTTTTTTGTGATGTACTGAAATATAATTACAAGCACTTCATACGTTTTAAAGGCTTTTATCGACAATTATATGACATTCATGCAAAGAGTCAGTGTTTGCAGCGTTGGCTCTTCTTTTTCAGGACCTCTGCAATTCGACTGGGCATGCTCTCAATCAACTTCTGGGCCAAATCCTGACTGACAGCAACCCATTCTTTCAAAATCACTTCTTGGAGTTTGTCAGAATTAGTGGGTTTTTGTTTGTCCACCCGCCTCTTGAGGATTGACCACAAGTTCTCAATGGGATTAAGATCTGGGGAGTTTTCAGGCCATGGACCCAAAATTTCAACGTTTTGGTCCTTGAGCCACTTAGTTATCACTTTTGCCTTATGGCACGGTGCTCCATCGTGCTGGAAAATGCTTTGTTCTTCACCAAACCGTTGTTGGATTGTTGGAAGAAGTTGCTGTTGGAGGTGTTTTGGTACCATTCTTTATTCATGGCTGTGTTTTTGGGCAAAATTGTGAGTGAGCCCCCTCCCTTGGATGAGAAACAACCCCACACATGAACGGTCTCAGGATCTTTTACTGTTGGCATGACACAGGACTGATGGTAGCGCTCACCTTTTCTTCTCTGGACAAGCCTTTTTCCAGATGCCCCAAACAATGGGAAAGAGGCTTCATCGGAGAATATGACTTAGCCCCGGTGTTTTTTTGAGAGAAGTGGCTTCTTTGCTGCCCTTCTGGACACCAGGCCATCTTCCAGAAGTCTTCGCCTCACGTGTGTGCAGATGTGCTCACACCTGCCTGCCTGCTGCCGTTCTTGAGCAAGCTCTGCACTGGTGGCACTCCGACCCCACAGCTGAATCCTCTTTAGGAGACGATCCCGGCGCTTGCTGGACTTTCTTGGACGCCCTGAAGCGTTCTTAACAAGAGTTGAACCTCTTTCCTTAAAGTTCTTCATGAACCTATAAGTTGTTGATTTAGGTGCAATCTTAGTAGCAACAATATCCCTGCCTGTGAAGCCATTTTTATGCAACGCAATGATGGCTGCATGTGTTTCTTTGCAGGTCACCATTGTTAACAATGGAAGAACAATTATTTCAAGCATCAGTCTCCTTTTAACATGTCAAGCCCCCCCCTCTGCCGGCCCAGTGCTGTTTGGCCTTGGGAGTCTGGTGTCACTGCTGTGGCGGCCCGGACGTGTGGCATTGCGCCGACACTGGCGGACCATGACGGCACCATTCTTGCTAGGCGGGGGCACGTCACGTTGGGTTGCCTGGGGATCCGGGGGCATTCTGCACCCATGTCTTCCTGGGCTTGTCAGGCTCCTTGCGGTGGTGGTTTGACTTGGAAGGGGATGTGGGGCCGGTGGCCACCTTCT
Organism: Xenentodon cancila; assembly: GCA_014839995.1. Lineage (NCBI taxonomy): Eukaryota > Metazoa > Chordata > Actinopteri > Beloniformes > Belonidae > Xenentodon > Xenentodon cancila. The sequence goes on from CM026205.1 coordinate 25,612,015, forward strand.
CCTCTGCCCCGCTCTGCTGGTTGGGTTGGCTGCGGCCGCCTCCTGGGGGGGGCATGGGTTGGCCTAGGGGCGGGAGAGCATGGGGGCGATGACCGGTGACGATGGAAACCAACAAGGGATTTGTAAGAATAACTACTTTAGTAAAGTTAAGAATAATTATTCAAAGGAAGGAGATATGTAAATGATTTGTTGTTGTTGTTGTTGTTATTATTGTTATTATTGTTATCATATTTTTGTATATGTATGTATTTATATGCACAAATAAGTATGAGTATGTAGGTATTTCCGTATATATGTGGGTTTCTATGTTGTTGGTGTGTGTGTACACGTGTGTGTGTGTGTGTGTGTGTGTGTACATGTGTGTGTACACGTGTGTGTGTGTGTGTGTGTGTGTACACGTGTGTGTGTGTGTGTGTGTGTGTACACACACGTGTGTGTGTGTGTGTGTACACACGTGGATGTGTGTGTGTGTGTGTGTGTGTGCGTGCGTGCGTGCGTACACATGTGGATGTGTGTGGGTGTGTGTGTGTGTGTGTGTGTGTGTCCACATGTGCGGATGTGCATATGTGGGTATGTATGTGAGTTTGTATGTATGCATGTATATAGATATATATATGTATGCACTGGTGTGTATATGTTAATGTGTATATGTAGATGCAGTTCTATATGTGTATGTATTGATGTATGGGTATATATATGGACAGATACAGGATATATGTATATGCACATGAAACTAAAAAGCACAGGTGCACATGATTGTATCAGTGTATATTTATATGTATGAATAACTACCTACTGTTGCATATGTATCTTACATACATGATGCTTAGAAGTTTACACACTGATCTTTGTGTGTGTGTGTGTGTGTGTGTGTGTGTGTGTGTGTGTGTGTATGTATGTACATATATATATATATATATATATATATGTATATATATATGTATGTATGTGTATATATGTGTATGTATATGTATGTATGTATGTATGTATGTGTATATTTATGTGTATGTATATGTATGTATGTATGTATGTATGTGTATATTTATGTGTATGTGTATATATATATATATGTATGTGTATATATATATATATATATATATATATATATATATATATATATATATATATATATATATATATATATAAATATGGTTATGTATATGTGTATATGGTTATGTGTATGTATATGTGTATATGTAAATATATATATATATGAACTTGCAAGAGTACTTAAATACTTCAATGCATATTATTACATAGATAACTTTTTAAATACTGCCCCCACACCCTCAAAAACTCAGGTATGTAGTAGAGAATAGAATGCTCCTTCCCCTTTCCTCTGTCTTCTTTTTAATTAACACCCTATTGTCTTGTGTCCACTTTAAACACCACATCACTACCCTTAATTCTTTTTTTTTTATTTCCTTTTTTTTTTACACACAGCACAACATAGGCACCACACTGCACCACCACTGTCTCGCCTCTCTCTTTCTCTCTTTCTATTTCCTTTTCTGATTTGATCACATACCACACCCGGTGAGTTTGGCCCTCCCTGGCAGAATTTAGTTACTTATTTATTTATTTTTAAATTTTTTCTTTTATTTTTTTTCTTTCTTTTCTTTTTTTCTCTTTTGTACTTCGCTCTACTTAAGGATTAATAAAAGAAATAATTAGACTGTCATTAGGGCCGGTGAAGGGTACACATTTGCACACACACACACACAAAAAAAACCAAAAAAAAAAAACCCTTGATTACAGATTAAATTGCATATATATATATTTCTTTGGGACTTACCAATTTGGTATCAACCAATAATATATGTGCAAACAAGGGGGGGAAAAAAAAAACAACAAAAAAACATGTCAAGTCTGCGATTCTAACCCAACCAGCCTGGCATAATGATCTCCAGCCTCGTGCTCGTCAACATTCTCACCTGAGTTAACAAGACGATTACTGAAATGATCTCAGCAGGTCCTTTAATGACAGCGATATAATGCAGTGGAAAGTTTTTTCGGGATTAAAAACGTAAACAGCAATTTTTCCAATTTCCAGTATTTATGTAATTCTCAAAACTTTTGGCCACAACTGTACACCCAGGTTAATAAAAAATCTGAGGTGCAATTATGAAAGGATGTTGTTGTTTTTTTTTGTAACTCTGAGCGTGTGTGTGTGTGTGTGTGTGTGTGTGTGTGTGTGTGTGCGCGCGCTTTTTACTGTCTCAGTTTTCATTCTGATAACATCAGTATCTTTCTATCCCCTCAGCTTTTACCTTACCACCTATAATTTTGTAGCTCTTACTTCATTGTTTCAGTCCATTAATATACACCGAATTTCATTTATGTTTTGCAGGCGTGTCTTTGTTGCAGGTGTGGCTTTAAGTTTTATAATTTTGACGAAGTTCTTACTGCAGCTGATCCAGACTGGGACAAGTAAACCTGTCCAGTGGCACGTCAACCCTGTACATAAAGACGTAAGTGCTGCACAATGAGGTTCAGTTTTTGATGAAATTTTTCAGTTTTCGTAGCAGATTTCTTTTTCTTTTTTTTTTGTCACATTATCATAATGCTTTTAAGAAGCAACACCTTGGTCTAGGAGTTTTTGTCATTTTTGATAATTCTGTGTCTTACCCTGCTCTGGATAAACGCTTGATGCAATTTCATAATTACCAGTTTTAGTGAAAACATCTAGGAATAATATTTATTTAGCTCATAAATTTAAGCTTAAACTAAAATGGTAATTCTCATGAACCTAAACATAGTGCGCAAAAATAAGTAGAAAATGAACATAAATGTAAATGATTGACTCAAAACTTTTTTTGTACAATCTAGACACATGGCTGACGCTAAATTGCGAAGCTTTTAACTTTTTACCAGACGCCGTGACCGTAGTGATGCAGCGAAGTTTGAGGTAATCTCAAAGACTTGCCATGAAAGAGAGATTGGCTGTAACTCAGTCACACATTGTTTGATATGGTCCAAAACTGATGTGTATGATTGTAGTCTGAGCCTGAACACATTCACAGTGTAATATTCAGGAACGGTTGTAGTGCCACCTGGCAACAGGAAATGTTTTATATCATGCATCCCTCCTCAGAACGGGATGAGCCGATAGATCTCAAACCCAGTCAACCAGTAGTTAAGACGTTGACGATGACTGACAGTGAAAACTGCAACTTTTTAGCAGAGGGCGTCGCCATGAGAAGGTGGCAAAGTTTGATGTCTCGCTATGAATACATAAGGTGTTCTAACTTGTACAACACAATAAATGTTGTGGATGTAGTCCAACGGCGCCTGTGTCATTCACCGTGAAACACTAAATGGATGACTTTTGCCACGTGTATGAAACAAAATTCCTTAAAATTCACCCGTTTGTCCCTCGGTGGCAAGATTCAAGGATCTGATGCCTTTCACAATGGCAAAATCTTCATACACTACAACACGGGGTCTATTAAAAGGTTTATCACTATATTTTTGAAAATATGAAATCATAACCGATGATCATATTTTGGCCATACTTTGTCCGATTAACTTCAAATTCACCACCAACATTGTCGATCCGGAGCTTATTATTTGCTGTCAGTTTCATTCAGATCTGTCAAATGGTACACGTACAGTGACATTTAAAATTTTTTGACACTAAACACATACTTTTTTATGATAAGTTGTATTTCAGTCAGTGTCACCAAACTTTGTAGAGCTGTATGTCTCAGAATGACAGCATGCAGCTATAGAAGTTCTGGCCTGCAAACATGTACAGAAGAGAAACAGAGGAGGCAGACCAACACAACAAACTACAAGAACAATGGAGCGCAATTATGCTTATAAGATACTTCTTATTAATAACTGTGGATTGATCATGCTGGTCTTCCCCTGTAGTGTAAGTCTACAGCAACATATTTGTGACAATGCCATGTTTAGGATCAGTCTGCTCTAGTCTTACCAGGGTGGACTAAATTGAACAAAAAGAGAACAAACTATTAAGTTTATTGTTAAGTTTAAAACAGAAAACTATTAATGACTGTAATAATTTAATCTGTATACTCAAAGCTTAGAACATAGGACACTCCAACTAAACTCATCTCCATAACACTGCCAAAAGACATCATATCACTTCTTTTTAAGGAAATGTAGTGAAACAATTGAAAAGACTTTTCAATTTCATTTTGGGGGTGGACTCAGTTCTCTTTATCATTGTAACTGCTCTTTAACATGGTTTCAAACAGACACCTCAATCTGTAGACACAACCCATTCAGAGCTTGTGGTTCTGACCTCTTGGCACCAGCTGATGTCCTCCTGGGGTCCTGATCAGAACAACGTGATAATGGCAACATGATGCACACACTTAATTTTAAACTGCCCTTCCACACCTATAATGACACCTGGGTAACTTTCATTGTCATGACTGATAATGTCTCTATTCCACTTAGAACCATTCATTGGAAAATATAGTTCAGACCATTTCCTTATAATCAGTTATAATTAATCAGTATAATTGAACAGAAAAGGTTAAGTATTAGTTTGTAAAACATCAAATTATGATCATGATCAAAAGACCTGCTGATACCAATAATACTAAAAATCATTGTATTTAGGTATCAGTCAGGGTTTCCTCCGTTGCCTCCATTGCATTTAAAATGCTGCAGCAAGACTTATTCCTGGTAAAAAACAAAAAAAAAGTATGATGACATCTCCACTGTACTTGTTTCCCTTCTCACACACACACACACACACACACACATACACATACATACATACACACACACACACATACATACACACACACACACATATATACACACACACACACACTACACACACATACATACACACACACACACATACATGTATATATGTCTTTGTAAAACTATTATAATGTCTAAAGTTACCAAAATGTAAAAAAAACCTCACCACCCTGTCATGGAAAGATTGATGATGTAATTCATTATTAAAGGATTATACTGTTTATCAAATATACTTTGAATTTCAGATTTTTTTTTTGTACTCATTAATATTTTACCATGACAGTATGGACAAGTTTAGCTTGAACACAAAAACAGTATGACAAAGGTTAGGAAATATAAGGCAGGAATTTTTTGTGTTTCGGGCATTCCAGTAAAGAAAGACAAATGTATTTATGCGCAGAAATAATTTTTTACATTCACTTTTGTGTCAGACCATTCTTTTCTTTATTTCAGCTCTGGCGTGACATTCCAGTCCTGCTGGTTTACAGCCTTAGTCACATACCATAACTCAGTATATTTGTTTTATTATTCATAAAGGAGGAAATGCCACTAAAGAAAATATGTTTTCTTGCCTTTACCTCAGTGATTTCTTCTTGTATGCTGCTTCTGTTGTCCTTTCCATAGTTATTTGTACAAAAGGTGAAAGTATGTAAAAAACAAAACAAACTGTATCAGAATTATTTATAATTTTTTTTTTAATAGTTTGTGTTTATCCTGCATATAAACAAGCATCTTTAAATGCCAACATGAAACACTAATTAATCTTAAACCTCTTCTGTTTTACCTGCAGCTTGTACATCAACATGTGCGCAGGGTGCTGGAGGGTCAGTGTCGTCCCAACATCACCAGGCTCAACCTGTTGGCTCGGATGCCTGATGTCAGTCATGTGACACAGCCCTTCCTCTGGAAGGATAAGCCAGTTCCTGATGACCTATTCATATACCGACCACCGTTTGGGCTTAAAAATCTTCGGACCAAAGTTGAGAACCTGCTTCATTTGGTAAATACAAATGCCACTTTTAATTACATTATTTGGCTATTTCTTAAAATTATTGATTGATAAGAAATACCATGCACATCTAACTGAAGGTCCTAGTTATCATATGCGTTACTAGTTAAACATTTGGACACACCTACCATTTCTAATTGAATGTGTATGTGTGTTTAAACTTTGAACTGGTAAGAAGACGTTGCATGCTGAAAGCAGATATCTTGTTGCATTTGTTTTACACAAGAAAAAGCAGTGAAAGTATCAATACATTGTCATTTAATACAGTTTTAAACAAAAACCTTTTGAAAGCTGCATTAAACATACAACCCTTAAAGGATTACAGTAAACCAACCAATAATGATAAAATATCATGTAATTACTTTGTCTTGTAGGATGCTAAAGTATCTTGAGATTACGGCAAATTCCTTGAACTAAAATATATAATAAGCATATAATGAAAATCATACTATTATACTGTAGTTTTTTTATGAAGATGTGATATGACCATATTCCAAAAATGTATTATTAACTACTTATTAACTAGAAAAGGCTTGAGAAAGGGTTGAATGCTGATGAGCTAAACTTTGCTGAAAAAACAGCTGAACTACTGAAAATCAAAGAAATTGCTATAATCAGGTGAAAAGTTCAAGAAAATGGTAAAATGTAGCTCAAACATTTGAAAACTCTTGAGATGATGGTAGAAGAGAGAGGCTGAAGACAGGAGCAGACACTTAAAAGAAGAATATTTGTTAAAGAGTAAAGATTAAGACAGGAATACAAGTTGAGGAGAGGAAGATGACATCAAAAGAATTAAATCAGATTAATCCAGAAAGATGAGCTAAAGAAAACAAGTTGACGTTAAAAGAGGAATATCAGCTAAAGAGACCTGAAGACAGGAAGAAAAGAAGAATAACCTCACGGCAGGAAGATCAGTTGAAAACAACAAGATTAGCTTAAAATAAGATAAGCTGAAGAGAGCAAGATACACTGAAGAAAAAATCTGTTTTGAAGAGAGGATGTTGATGTAAAGAATTTTGCGAAAACTCTAGCAGAATGATAAAATGTAGCAGGTTGCTGAAAGCCAATAAAGGCAGGTCTGATAGCTGAAGTTTTTTTTATTTAAAAAAATTGTTGGAATGTATGAAGAAGGTGCAAAACCTTTTTTAATTCCCAAAGAACTTGAAATTCATCCAAATAAAGGTTAAGAGTAAGAAGAGAAGGAAGAAGGAGAAAGGAAAGAAAGAAGAAGAGGAAGCAATGTAGTTCTGGTTCTGTCTTGGGTGGTTCGTGGTGGTTCTGGTTCTGTCTAGGATGGTTCTGGGTGTGTTCATGTTGGTTCTGTCTTGGATGGTTTTGGTTGTGTTCATGGTGGTTCTGGTTCTGTCTAGGATGGTTCTGGGTGTGTTCATGTTGGTTCTGTCTAGTATGGTTCTAGTTGTGTTCATGGTGGATCTGGTGCTGTCTAGGATGGTTCTGGTTGTGTTCATGTTGGTTCTGTCTAGGATGGTTCTGGGTGTGTTCATGTTGGTTCTGTCTAGGATGGTTCTAGTTGTGTTCATGGTGGTTCTGGTTCTGTCTACAGTTGTTCTGGTGGTTCTCAGGGTGGTTCTGCTTACATAAAACATTTGAAACCTCTTCAAATTATAGTAGAACAGAAAGAGAACTAGAAGACATTGATAAGATAAGAGCTGAAAAGAAGAAAATCAGCTGAAGACAGGAAGATGGGCTGAAGCGAAGAAGTTTGCCTTAACAGGTCAAAAAGAAACTGAAGAGTAGAAGATCAGAGAACAGAGGAGGGGGAGTAGATGAGGGAGGTGTCCAGTTGCCACGGTAACCAGGGAGCTGCCTGTGTAAAGAGGCTCACAGCTCTCTGTGTGTCTGTCAGCTGGATGACTAGCAATTTAAAGTTTGAATGATGCCTCTAGTTTAAAGTATGCTGAAAATAATAAAAGGACTTAAAATGGGGAAAGTTTTTCAAGGATTCTGAGATTTCCCCATTATATTTTAATGGGCCTCAGGTTTTAGAAATTCTTGAAAATCTTAAAAGGACCAAAAGTAATGCCATTAAAATGCTGAACGAGCGGAAAGTTTTGATATCTGAATGGCTAAAATAGCCCAAAAAATGCAGAACTAGATAGCCAGTGAAAGAGAAACCAGATCACAGTAGGTTGAATGCTTTCCAGTATTCAACCAGTAATAATAATAAGAACAAGAAAAAAGAGAAACAGGATCACAATGAATGCTTTACAGCATTCAATCAAAAAAGAGAGACAGAATCACAATAGATTGAATGCTTTACTGCATTCAACCAATAATAATAAAGATAAAAAGGATCGCGCCAACAAGGTAAGGCTGCATTTTTTTGAAGATGCAGGGTTAGCTGACGAGCTGAACTTTGCTATAAAAACAGCAGAACTGCTGTAATTCAAAGAAATTGCTAGTCAGGTGTAAAGTTTAAGAAAATGGCAAAACATAGCTTTGAAAAATCTTGAGATGATGGAAAAAGAGGGCTTGAAGATAGGAGGAGACGCTGAAATGAGGAATATTTGCTGAAGAGAGGAAGGTTGAAGAGACGCAGATGACATCAAAAGAGTTTGATCACCTGAAGTGAAGATCATCTGAAGCCAGGAAGATCAGCTGAAGTGAAGATCATCTGAACCCAGGAAGATCAGCTGAAGTGAAGATCATCTGAAGCCAGGAAGATCAGCTGAATGCGTTACAACTTTCAACCAATAAAGTGAAACAGGATCACATTAGGTATAATACTTTATAGCATTCAACCAATAATAAAGAGAAGAATAGCGCAATAGGTGACTCAGCATTCAACCAATTAAATTAAATTGTAGGCATATAAGTGTTTTTCAAAGCACCCAGCTAATGATTTGATGTCTCTCCAGCTGCCTGACTCTCACTCTGCAACCCCGCCAGAGAAGACATCAGATAAATGTCAACGATGTGTTGTCATCGGAAATGGAGGCATCCTCAAAGGTCTGGAGCTTGGCCCTCTGATTGACCGTTTTGACATTATTATCAGGTTAGAAATACAAATACAATGTTACGTAAACATGTACATGTGGTGTAATGTGACTAAATAGTACACTGGATCCATAATTGAGTTTCAGGTTATCCCTGTTTTGTGTTACTGATGATCATCATTGTCTTCACAGATTAAACAGAGGTCCTCTGGGAGAGTTCAGTGCCGATGTCGGAAATCGAACCAGCATCAGAATGAGTTATCCAGAGGGCACACCCCTCCACTGGGCAGACACAGATGCAGATGCTCTCTTTGTAGCTGTGGTGTATAAGAATATTGACCTCAGCTGGATTTCTGCTATGATAAACAAGCTCAGTGTGGTGAGTGCGAGAGCTGTCTGAAGCATTTTAAATCATATTTTATTTGATTAGAAAAACTAAATTTCACCAATACTTTAATAGGAACATTTACGTATCTGTATTGTAATTAGTATTAGAAATTGGATGTACTAATTGGAATACAACTCGTTTAAAAAGTAGCGCTAAAAAATTGTTTTAAATGTAAATTCTTTCTGTTTTCATATTTTTGTAGTACTGATGTACTACATTAAGTGCAGTCAATGAAAACAAATCTTTGTGGATAAGTGGAATTTGACATTCCTGTTTAGGAACAGATTTACCACATCTGCAGTTTATCCAAACTACATCACATTTTTCTTTTAGTAGTTGTTATAATAGACTGAAGTCTACGTGATCATGAGTATAACGTGTGTTCATTTGATAAACAAAGCTTATCTTTGTGTCATAGCCTCTATGGGACTGGCTCTTCTTCTGGCAGAAAGTTCCAGATCAAATCCCTCTTGAACCTCAGAAGTTCAGACTTCTAAACCCCCAGGTCATCAAAGAGACTGCATTAGACCTTCTGAAATATCCTGAACCCACACAGCGCATGTGGGGCTGGGATCAGGTAAGAGGCACATCTCTTACCAGAAAGTAACACTATGACACATAAAACCTGATAAGCAGGACAGACCACCACATTTCAACCTTTTAACTCCATTTTTATTTTAAACAGGAACTCAATAACAAAGTTTATTTTAGGCTATTTCAGGCTTTTAAGCGCAGATGTCAAATAGATACATATACTACAGCTGGACTCCAGTGATAACAGGTCACATTTTGGGATTCATCCATCCATCCATCCATCCATCCATCCATTTATCCATTTTCTATACCCGTTTTAACCCTGTACAGGGTCACGGAGGTCTACCGGAGCCTATCCCAGGTCATTATAGGTGAGAGGTACACCGTGGACAGGTCGCCAGTCTATCAGGGCAATCACATACCTGTAAACACTGTGTGTGTGTGTGTGTGTGTGTGTGTGTGTGTGTGTGTGTGTGTGTGTGTGTGTGTGTGTGTGTGTGTGTGTGTGTGTGTGTGTGTGTGTACATATGTGTGTGTATATGGATATATAAGTATATATCCAGACAGAACCAGAATGACCAAGAGCAAAACCAGACCTACGTTGAACACAACCAGAATCACCCTGAATAGAACATTTGTTCCACAACAAGTTGATGGTTGGATGGTGGGGTGGGCAGATTATAATTACATCACACCCTTCTCTGTGTCTCTCCTCATGTGTCTATTTTGATTGGCATCTGTCAATCAGGTTGTTTTTTTTAAAACAGACATATACACACAAGCAACTGATTCTAATAATAAATTCTGGCTTCAAGTGACAATAAACAGACAGAGGGGAACCTGTCTAATTATAACACCATGTGTCTTTCTACATTCGAACGTATCTGCTTGTGTGTTTCCCTCTTTGCACTTCTGTCAGTACGTCGTACTTCATATCTGACGGTCCACCATCACTTCCTTTTTCTTCTTCTGCTGAGCTCCATTCCAATTCCTGTTCTCCTTCCCTCCCTTCCCCCCTTTTCCTCCTCTTTTTTTTCCCTTGTTTGCACATATATTAATGGTTGATACCAAATTGGTAGGACCCAAAAGATATATATATGCATTTTAATCTGTAATCAAGGGTTTTTTTTTTTTAGTGTGTGCGTATGTGTGTGCAAATGTGTACCCTTCACCGGCCCTAATGATAGTCTAATTATTTCTTTTATTGATCCCTAAGTAGGACGAAGAAAAAAAAAAAAAAGAAAAAGTAAAAATAAATAAGTAACTAAATTCTGCCAGAGAGGGCTAAAATCACCGGGTGTGCTTCATTTTTTTTATCTTTAGCAGTTCAGCTGCATCTCAGCATTCAAACGTGTATTTTCAAAGGAAATGCAGCTTTTTCTAGTTTTAAAGCTAATTCGTTCTTTCACGGCAACTTTGCAACGGATGTAATTTAAAGTTAAAATGTTGGATTGTTATGAACAGAAATGCAGAAGTGGTGTGTATGATGTCCTTGTGTTTCAGCTCAGAAACCTTAGAGCCAGAATATTTCCATAAATTTGACTCTGCTACATTAAAAAAACACAAAAATAAAATACATTTTTATTATATAGAACCTGAGTAGTTTTGTCTGTCCAGGCAAAGTAACAACTAAATCTCCACGTTTAGTTTAGTTTAGTTTAGTTTAGTTTAGTTTAGTTTAGTTTAGTTTAGTTTAGTTTATTTTATGTTCTACAGATGTGTAGAAGCATCTCTTTCTTTGTTTTTGAATATCGCATCACCAGTTTTGGCCAAGCATATCATTAATCATCCATATTTATCATAATTTACTTCTATTTAAAGAAGCACATAAACTACAGAGCTAATGTAAAGTTGTTGTTTTTTTTTTTTTTCAGAAAGATGGCATAATGCAAGCATTGGCTTTCTGCTGTTTGTTGTTTCTGCAGAATGTGCCAACTCTAGGAGTGTCTGCGCTGAATTTAGCCAGTCTGCTGTGTGATGAGGTCAGCCTGGCAGGGTTCGGCTACAACTTGTCCCATCAGGGGGTGCCTCTGCACTACTATGACCACCTACCACTCAGCGTCATGCAGCATGAGAAGATGCACAATGTGGACAGTGAAACGCAGTTTCTTCAGAGCCTTCTGACTGAGGGAGCCATCACTGACTTGACAGGAGCAATTCACTGCTTGTTCTGCTCCAGCTGACACCCACTGGATTTCCTTTCAAAGCACTTTATCCTGTTGTGGCGTTGTGTTTACAAAAAAGACAAATATACAGAATAACATGAAGGAAAACGTGAGGGTGGGCACAGAAGAAAGAGAGTTGAATAAAAATGTTGAAACACAAGACAGATATTTAGTTGTTTCATTTGCCACAGAGTAAAAAATTCATAAAAGCAGATACTTCATTTCCTTCAGCATTGAAATATAAGACACAGATTTGACAACAGCAGCTTAAATCTTCTCCTGTGTGGAGTGGAAAGTTTCTTTCATTATGACACATCCAATTAAGTCAAATTATTTGTAAATTATTTGTAAATTGCTGAATTATATAGTATATTGCTGAATTATATTATTCCATGTCAGACATTCGGTGTATTATATGTATCTGACACATCTTTAATTAATAAAGATATTTTCTCGATACTAATTTTATGTTTCTAGCACTATGAATTTGTGCATTTGTGTACCATCCAACATCTTTGTAAGCAGAGTATAACTGATACTATATAAGTCTGTTGCCATAAATTCATTAGAAGTTTCTTCTTAAGCTCTGCTGTTTTGTGAAGGTGCACAATTTTAAATTCTTGGGCTCAAGTGTTCAGAGCAAAGAGGCGTGTAGCAAGTAAAAAAACAAAAATAAACTATTACAAGATGAAGATGAGACCAACCCTTTATTATGGCTCTGAGAAATAATGCTTCACGTTTTCTTTGGGAGTGACGAGGATGGATAAGATTAAAAACGGACACATCAGAGGAACAGCCGGTGATAAATGACTCGAAGAAGCAAGATATGTTGGCTGAGATGGTTTTGATGCATAAAGATGATGCATAATCGAAACCTTGGTAGAAGGTTACTGGAGATGGTGCTGGAGGAAAAAAAAGTCCACATAGAAGACAAGATGGAAACAATAATCATCTATCCATCCATCGATCTGTATATTATGAACCGGATTCGTCCTCCACAACAGTTGGAGGCGGTAAAGCCCCTCGATTCGTTTTTCACCGAGCTGGTCTTTTCATTAATCAAAAGAAGACCAAACGTCATTTTGCGGGAAATGTGAATCAGTCCAAACAGCAGACGTCTAACTTGAGAGCTTTTATTGAATAAGGTAAGAACTTAGCTATTAAACACACTTAACCAGACCGTACTTCCAGACGTGTTGGAGTCCTGTGTTGAGTTCAGTTTATCGATCCAGTCGAAACGTTTGTCGGTACGTTTGAACAGACACGTGACTCGTGCAGTCCGGAAAATTCACAGATACACATGTTCGTGGATTTTTATCTTGGATTCTTACTGACAAAATGTTTAAACAGATTACAAAAATGGAACGCAAATCATCAAACTTACTAATTATATTAAAGCACTTTAGAAAAACAATGAGTCGAGAGACTTGTCATCACACTCATATGTGTTCAGGTGTTTGGTCATTTACAGCAGAACCTCAGAACTGTATTTTCTATGTTCATGATGAGGTGACACCAAAGGCACTTTTAATTGTGATGTCCACCAAGGAATGTGGTGGCACCTGTTGGGCACTGGCCATCAGTGCAAGGGCCCGATCAATGCTGCCTGCAGCCTTAATATTATTATTATTATTATTATTAAGACTACTACTAAATAATAATAATAATAATAATAATACCACAATTTCAATGGGGTGTTCGGGCACAAGCACAGCACACAGTCATTTCACTTTTACCTACAGTGTCAAACACCTGAGTCAAGTGAGTTAGTCTATTATCTCTTTAGCACCAACCATGTGCTTTTGTATACTCTGAATAGAAAAGTGCACAGTGCCATTAAACTACATTATTGAGCTTGGAGTTAAACAATGTGAATTTTCTTCATGTTTGTTTTTATATAAAGATGGTTTTATGTTTTAGCCAGATGGATTCACCGAACCTCTCTGCCATAGACAAAGCCAGCTTCATGGAGGGACTGCTGCTAAACTATGGTGGGACTTCCACAGTTTTTAATTCTTTTATCCATGTTGTATGTTGCATTAAGTACTTAAAACTTACTCAAAGAGGCATAAAAATGTGCTAACTAAATGCAAGTGTTCATAAAATTAAATTCAAAATGATATTTTAATGTCAGCAGCAGGGTGGCTTGGTGGTTAGCACTGTTGCCTCACAGCAAGAAGGTTCCTTGTTCGATTCCCGGCCCGGTGGGTCTTTCTGTGTGGAGTTTGCATGTTCTCCCCGTGCTTGTGTTGGTTCCCTCCGGGTACTCCGGGTTCCTCCCACAGTCCAAAAAACATGCATACTAGTTTGATTGATCATACTAAATTGCCCGTAGGTGTGAATGTGAACGTGATTGGCTGTCTTTGTATGTGTTTTTTGTATTTAGTAGGACTTGGCGGCCTACTATGCGTCGGGATAGGCTCCGACAGACCCCCGTGACCCGGAGATGAATAGATAATGGATTTATATATTTCAGTAGGCGCTGTGATAGACTGGCGACCTGTCCAGGGTGGACCCCTGCCTCTCGCCTGTAATGGGTGTAAAAGCCGAGCCGGCCGTGGACCGGGCCACGCCGGCCGTGGACCGGGCCACGGGCCGGCCGTGGTCTGTTATCATGACGGCAGTATGTGGTTTAGGATTATCTTGCTGAAGTTTGCAAGGCCTTTGTTGAAAGAGACATTGTCGAGATAAGAGTAGATGTTGCTCTACAACCTCTTATAAGGACTTTATTGGACTTCTCTTCTGTGAAAAGTACCTTGAGATGACTTTTTTTTGTGAATTGGTGCTAAAAAATGTATAATTTAATTTAAATTATTTTCTGTTTTTTTTGTTTTTTTTTTTAAGAATCAAACTTAATGTCAACAAACTTTTTTTTTTTTTCTTCTAATATTCTTGTGTTTTGTAGTTAACCCTCTTCACAGTACGGCACTGGATGAAGACTTAAATACCCTAGAAGAGAGACGGAGTGACAGAGGAATTCTGGGAAGGAGGGACATTACTACTGCACCAACGGCACAGTGTGGAGCTGCTGTGAAGACCAAGGAAACACAGTATCATGGAAAGGAGAGTAAAAGGAGGAGCACAAGCACTAGAGCGAAGGTCAAAACTGGGTAATGTAAAAGGAATTGTTTATTATTTTCCACACAGACAGTGTTGTTTTTATAATGCAAATGTCTTTCTATCAGTCAGCTTAAAAAAAGTAGTTGAAAAAGTTGTAGATAGATAGATAGATAGATAGATAGATAGATATCAGCATGAAAACAAGTAATTTCAAACACAATCAGGATTGTTGGGTTAGACAAATCAAGAGAATTTTTTATCATGTTCAACTGTGTCTATTATCGGTCCTGTATGGGATCTATTTTGTGAGTCCGTACCAAAATCAGTTTGTCTTTGTTTCCCTAGGACACTAGTGAAACGTCAGCATCTAAAGGACCACAAGAGAGAGACTGAACCAGACAGTAGAAAGAGCATTGATGGCGTGTTACAGGTAAGGATGCAAATTGTAATGTTGGCAGCAACAAGTTTGTCATCTATGCTTCTATGACTGTATTCAGAGTAAGATCAGAAACCTTCGTAAGAATTGACAGTTTTTGAGCCTTTACAAAAGCCAATGAAAACGTCTTACAGGAGTGTGACGGTATCACCGAAGTATTCTGTCATGTGATGAGAAGGATGAAGAGACAGGGTTGGTGCAGCCTCTGCTGTTGGCTAGAAAACTACCGCCACAAAAATGTGACCCATCTTCTCTTTTTTTTTTTTTTTTTTTTTTTTTTAAATTCAGGACTCTATTCCACAGAAGGGTAAGATCGCCAGTTTGGGCAGAGCCAAAACGCTTTCCTCTGATCCTCCAAAATCAAGACAGCCTTTATTTGCTAAGAGAAATAAAAGAGGCAAGTATAGTTACGGGCTTCTGCGAGGTATAAACATATTCCTATGCATTTTGTTCATGAAAGTTGAACCATGTGAAATCCATTATTTCCTCCGAAGGAAGTCCATCTGGAGATGCTACAAAAGCCAACCTTGATAGATGTGCAAGGAAAGGACATTGTAGTCAGGAAGGTACAAACTTGGAGGTGATGTTGGATGCCTTCCTCGATTACTGTGACCTGTACAGGTAAACACCCATATCTGAATTAATACAGGTTAATTTATGTAACCTGTGATTTACCCCTTTCACTTCACGGTAAACGTCTCAGGTAAAAACTCAACATTCTGTGTTTGTTTGTTCTCTTCCTAGAAGGTCTGTGGATTCAACAGTGGTTAAAGAGTCCATTGAATATTTCTCCAATAAAGTCAAAGACCAACTCTTGGAAAAGGTTAGATTTGAGACAGTAATGCAGAACAGTAGTTGAACATGTTTTTTGTTTGTTTTGCAACTAAATTAACCATCATTTATTGATACACAATATACATGAACCTCTATCAGGTCAACAGGGCTGTGCTTCTCTTTAAAAAGTCTAGTGCAGGACGACAACCTAATGCCACATATTTTGAATCACTTGAGGAAGTTTGCTTGGTGAAAATGTGACATTTGTTTTGCAAATGACCATGGCATCTTAAGGTTATGGTGCATGTTCACTGCTGTGTCAACCCTTGCACACATTCATTTTCTTGAAACGCGAGGAGGCGTGTTTATTGCCTAGGGAAGGTGGCGCATCTTTATGCAAATGAGGGGGTGCACCGCCAGGCTCTCATTCCATTTATGACGGTTTGAGTCTGCTGCTCTGGTAGTTGTATCGGAGTGTAAATACTAGTGAACACTGAAGAAAAGGTTAATTGCGGCTGTAACAGGTTTCTCTCTCTTCTATGTTCCCTTACTGCCTGTCTGGACAGCAAGGGGATTAATGCTGCTTAGAGGAACGTTGCAGAGGTTGTTGGTGTTGTCTCTGACTATCCGGTTGAACTTATTAATTTTTTATTGATCCACTACATCCAACTAACAAAGTTGAAACCCACATGCAGCTGAAATTTTTAAGGATATGCCTCAACGCAACAGAATGGGGAGAGCGACGCAACTGCACATAAAACATGCTTTTGTACCGTGGACATGTAGTCTTAGTGTCTGCATAGTATAAGTACAGCCAAAGTATGTCAAATCAAATAAACCGGAATGAAACCAGGATGTCTTAATTTATTAACACAGCTGTTTACTGTCTTCCCTACATTTGTTTCATCCGATTCATGGTCACAGGAAGGCTAAAGCCAGTTTCCACTGTTATTGGGAAGAGATGTGGTACACCGGTCCGTTACAGAGACGATCAGTCATCTACTCTCACGCTCACCTACGGTCATTTTAGAAGCAACAGGAAACCTAATATGCATGTTTATGGACGGAGATTCAAACCCACATAGGCATGGAGAGAACAGGCAAACGCTGCACAAAAAAGCTTGAGCCTATTAAGATCAGCTGTCACACACCGTGCTTCCCTGAATTCTGATTAAATACACGTACATTTTCTCACCCCCACCCCCAACCTTTTCAGATCTCTACTATTGAGGAGGTTGATGTTCTAAATAAAGACAACACCACGGTAACTAGCAACCTTTTTTTTTTAAGCATATATATCATATAAGTAATATGAACTTAGTAGCTTCACAATTAATTTTATGAGTGATGGCAGTACAGTTTTCCATGTCATTTGTATGTTTTTGTCTCCGAGTCAGGTTGGCTCCTTGGTATGCACGAAGACACAGACACTGTTGGATACCAAATATGAGCTAATGAGGTGATCTAAGACAGTTTGCTATTAATCTAAAGTAATTATAGCGTTCATTACACTGTCATCTAAATATATACAGTACTTGGACTGGCCTTGTATGCTGTGTTTTTGGTCTTTTAGGGCAGAAAGGAAGGAGGCGTTTCTTCACAAAGAGAGGGTTGAACTTGAGCACAGACTAAGTTGTCTGAGACGAGGCCAGGCCTTCCTCTTTGACATAAGAGAGCTGACCAGAGTTTACCTGGACCACCAGGAGTCACACAACTCTGCTGTGGATGTTGATTTTAGAGACAACAGAGCTGATGACCTGAATATTATATCATTAAAATGAGTATCTTGGTCCCAGATTGATCTTTAGAAATAACTATCTTTGTCCAGTGTTTATACTTACACTTTATGCAGTATGGTGTGTCAAGTTTACCAGCTAAGCAGCAAAGCTATGAAGTAAAGCTACTCGTTCCTGAGAAGGAACGAGTTCAAGCTGCATTAAAAGCAGCATACTGAAAAATTTGACTTATTACAAGACATAAAATATAACTTCAATAAATGCATTTTATAATGGTATGTGATGTGTTTTTTGGTTTTCTTTTGCGTCATTTTAAATTGGGTAGTTTTATCTTGAACTGACGAAACAGTTGAACACTATTCTGGAAAGCTTTGATGACACTGTTGCTGCTCAGGTTATTGGGGCCCAAGCAGTGAAAGTCCCTATTATGTCTGTAATGTTTATTATTATTATCCTAAATAAATCACCTTTCTGGAGGCCTCAATATGCTCTAAAACTCATGGGCAATGGGCATAGATGTACAAAAATGATGCGCCACTTTCTTCATGTTTTTTGATGATCCCCACAATAGACTTTTACCTACAGTAATAAAATTAAAGACCTAAAAACTAGGCTCCTGTAATATTCAGCCACCTGTTAGCAGCTTGAAAAGTCATTTTCCATGATGCATCCCAGCTCCAAGCAGAATGAGCTGATCCATCTCAAACCTGGTCAACCGGAAGATAAGACACTGACGATGACTAAGAGTGAAAACTAACTTTCTATTGGAGGATGTTGCTGTGAGAGGGCGGCAAAGTTTGACAATCTTTAGTAAATAATGGGAAAAGCCTTTTAATGATGTCGAAATTACCGTAAAATATTAGTTTCCCTTAAAAATATGGTATGGTAATATAGTTGCACCTCATCTTTGTTTTAAATTCTGATTGTAAATATATTCAAACATTTTGTCCCTATTTGTTAACCAAAAAAAAAAAAAAGAAATGATTTTTACTTATGACAGTGATAAAACTTGAGGATGACAGAGTGCACTTTTTGGTAGTTTTAGCTTTTAATGAGCACATGGTGGCTGTTATATAAATAACAGTTCAACAAAAGGTGGTTCATAGGGCTTTACAGAGACAGACCATCATCACACAGCAAGAAAGAAAGGTGTGATTTAAGATGTAAACAAAACAAAAGAAAGAGGCGACAGTAGTTAAAATGTAATCCAATTTAGTTTATTCACATGCAGCTGAGAACAGGTGAGTCTTCAACCTGTATTTAAATAAACTGAGTGTTTCAGCTGATCTGAGACTTTCTGGGAGTTTGTTCCAGACATGTGGAGCAGAGAAGCTGAAGGAAGCTTCTAAATGTCTGGTTCTGACTCTGGGAACTGATAAAAAACTGATCCTGATGACCTGAGACTGGAGCAGCAGAGTTCTACATGAGCTGCAATTGTCTAACAGATTTTTTAGGTGGACCTGTAAAGATGGTCACAATAATCAAGCCTACTAAAGATGAATGCATGGACGAGTTTTTCCAGGTCCTGTTGCGGCATAAGATTTTTTATCCTCGATATATTCTTAAGGTGACAGTAGGCTGATGGGGAACTGTAAAACATGTGATTCTTGTCAGCTCAGATGTAAAGTTACATATTGACACAAAGTACTTCCTGTTCTCTAAGTACAGTTTGAACCAGTTTAGTACAGTTCTAGAAAGTTGTTTGAGTAATATATTGTGGTCAACTGTATCAAACTGTATCACTAAGATCCAGCAAAACTAAGACCCCTGTCTGTATTGAAGCATATGTCATTAAACACTTTGCTCAGTGATGTGGTGCTGTCTAAAACCTACTGGACGACAGTTAAAATGTTATTTAGCTGTTAAAAAACTGCCTTTTCAATGATCTTGCTTAAAAATGGAAGATTTAAGATTGGCCTGTAGTTCATTTGTGTCTTGTTAAGATTGTCCTTTTTCAGCAGATGTTTATTTACAGCTGTTATCAGTGGCTCTGGGAACACACCTGACATTAAAAACAAGTCTACAATCTGTAACAGGTCTGACTCCAAAATCTTTGAGATCTTTAAAAAAAAGCACAAAAAAAACCTGTTAGCAGGACGTCTAAACAGCAAAAGGAGTTCAGTTGTCAGATGTCCTCCAGGGCTTTGCTGTTAATGGGATAAAACTGTATTATGGTGTTTTAACCAGTTTTCGGTGGATACAGTACATATCCTGAACCTGCTGCTGACGTACCAACTGCTTGTCTAATATCTTGGGTTTTGTCTGTTAAGACTTTGGCAAAGTCACTGTAGTGGAATGAAGTTCAGCTGCTACTGATACAGAAGGGTTTTTGTTCAGCCTGTCAACTGTAACAAATAAGGCCTGGCACTACGACGGTTTTGGTGATGATGTCAGAGAAGTAGGACTTCCTCAGTTGTAAATTCTCTTTATAGATACAATGAATCTGAACGTTTGTTTTTCTCCATCTGTGCTCAGCTTTCCGACACTCTTCTCTCATTTTTCACCAGTGCGGTCCATAACATTTAACGTTTTAGGACTGAAGCTACTGACAGTCTCAGTGAACCCCTGGACAGGGTATCTCACCACTGAGACTCTGTTATACAGCATTTTGTCATGACTGCTGTTGATACAACTGTGCATGCTGAAGTCCTACTCAAAGAAAACGGAAATGTCACATATCAGACACAATAACCTTGGAAATGCTCAGGCCCTTAGAGATCAGTAAGTCTAGAGTTTATCCAGTTTTAATGTGAAGTGCTCATGGGCTTAGTGAAAGTCATAGGAAAGCTTGAATATCCTTAAAAGTATCAGGATTTGAGAAAAACAAGGATCAAGCATATTGCTGTTCCAGTTATGGTCTAAGACCTCCACCTGCTGGTCAGTGATGGTAAGACTACTTGTCCAGCACGTCACTCTCGGTGACACACTAAAACGCAAAGAATCAGCAGTTTGTACTGGCCCAGCGCCGCCTAAACACAGCAGTCACTTTTGATTTTGCCATTGTATCTTTGTGAAATGTGATATTATGCTGCAAATGTTTGCTGGCAGCTCTGCAGCTTTTTCGGTAAGGATTGGCTGAAGGAGCTGGTAGCCGCAGTTACTTTTATCTTTATCTAATTTAATTGACAGTACAACTTTCATTTCCTATGGACCACTAATAGTTTGAGGAGGCGAACTGTTGTCATAGCACCTTTTTGGTTCTTGATCTTTATTTGTTGTCATAGTTTTGGTTGTATGTTTTTGAAATATGTGGTAACTTAATGGGCTAAACAGATTCTATCAAAGTGGGGACACCTAGATAACTGTTGGTACTATTGTCCAGATGATTACAATCCATTCCTGTAAGGTTCCCTTAATGAATGTAAAGGTAGACACGCCATACTAAAAGACAGACTCTTTAGTATGACTAATGGCAGCTGGGTAGTCATTCGTCTGCTCAAATCGGAAGCCAAGTTAGAACTAAAAAGAGTTACTGAAACTGAAACAGCAGTTAGGTTAAACTGAAAGAGCCAAGTATGTAGAACATCTGGTCTCCCTGTCAAAAAGCTAACCCACACAGTTATTTCTGCTCAGACACACCCATAACACAACCGTTCCTGCAGTTGTTAAATGTTGTAACTTGTACAACTGAGCAGTAAAACTTATCTTAAACCTATGCTATAACCAAACTCTCCCATCAAGGTCATAGCAAATTGATTTTTAACCAGACTTTATTAGAGCATCAGGTCTCTGTCAGGCCCAGAGGCTGATAAGCATGGACTCTGATCTTTTGAGGACACAAAATAAAACAACCAGCAATCTAATCTGTTTGTGCTGGTATATAATCATGCTCAACAGCCAGTGTAAATACAAAAAGGTTTTAATTCTTAATATACAAGTTGATTCAGATGTAATTTTCTAAATGTACAGACTCAAAATGGATCACTTGAATTTTAGAAATGTATGCCATCAACTGTCACTGAGTACTTATTATTCTTTCTAAAAAGAAGCAGAAATCAGCTGTGTAAAGGTTTTAACTTTCATGTATGATGAATGCTTTTGTGATAACCTAGTTTGGCTTTTTTTTTTTAAGCCAATACATTATAAGACCAGATGTCTCTATTACTTATAACTTCAATATTAAAATCATAACGTACTTTTCAAATCAAAAATAAATGACCTGGTATAAAAGATTTTTCTATTTATACAGAAAGCAAAACTTAATGTAGTTTGACACAAACAATTATATTTATTTTTGTAATTACACTAACAGGTCATTTGACAGTATGACATGGACTAATTATGAAGTTATTCTTTTTTTTTTTTTAAACCATTTTCATGGATTGCAGCTTTTTGATAATGAAGCATTGTGAAAAGATTTGAATTAGAAGTGACTTTCAGTCCATGGTCTCTGTCAATGAAGATGCACATAAAAATAATAAAAAAAAAACAATTGTAATGACGTAAGCTCAGATGCCTGTGACACCGTGAGTCATGACAAAATCCCCATTTCAGTTCAGTGCATCCAGTGTTATATCCTGAAGGGGTTGATTTCCACAGCAGACACGGTTTCACGGTTTTCTTACAGGAATTTTTGATGAAGTTCATGTCATCAGTGGGTTTTGGTTTGGTGGTTGCAAGCAAACTTCTGTAGGTAATCAGATTACTCCTATAACTGAAAGAGGCAAAGACTCAACAAAAGGACATATGAACATTTGTGTTTTCTGTCTTCTGTGCTTCTTTTCATCTCAGGAGAAGAAAATGCTGGTTTCAGTTTAACACACATTTTTAACAAGAGAAGTGCAGAGGACAGAATTGTTTTGCAACATCTTTGCTCTTATGTCAACTGACAAATAAACTTGTAAACAAGGTGTAAAGACAAGGTGGAGGCTCTGTTAATACTCCACTGGAATTTGAACCCCCCGAAAAGTCTCTACCTCATTATCAAACAAATTTAGTCAATTTAATTGTGTTTTAAAGTGTGAAGAATTAACTCTCGAATAAATGTTTGTAAATTAACTTTTTGTTTAAAAATACAATGTTTTCATTGAAATTGTCATGTTAAAAGGTGCTCAATTGTGCAAAACATCTTGGATCCTCCGTATATCCAGGACCCTTGTCTTGCGCTTTGAGAAAGAAAATGCTGACTAAAATTCATCGTAACATCTGGCACAACATTAGCAGATCAAAGCACCATCAGTTTGAATACAATTACACGATCAAAAGGCACATATTTTCCAATAAGGTGTTGCTCCGTTTCCTGTCCCTCTCTCACTCGTACACACACACACACGCACGCGCACACGCACGCGCACACACACGCGCGCACACACGCGCGCACACACACACACACACACACACACAGACAGTGATGACTGTAAGGTGCTGAAGCGGCTGCAGGCATTTAAAGGCATACATGCAAAATAAGCTTTCTACATTATAGACAGTAACAGGCAGCGGACAAGACACGATTAAAGGAGGAGGCATAACAGCATCCTGAGATTTCCATACAGATACAAAGAAGCCTTCGTTCCACTCAGGGTGAATGATTATTCTTCATTACACAAAGAAAACAAAAATGTTTTTGACTCCTTTGCCAATTAAACTGCTGGTAAGTAAACTTGGCCTATGAA
>CM026205.1:25640428-25672989 GCA_014839995.1 Xenentodon cancila
AAGCGCTCTGGTCATTGAAATGAGGAAATGATCTGTTTCTGTTATGGGAGGCCATGTCAACAAGCTCCAGCAACGTGGACACAATAACAAATACACTGTAACAACGACACACTTCGGCTCGGTAAACAGCTGGATGATTATGCTCCCAATTGGCTCGTTGCAGCCAGACAGACCGAAGTTGCTGGTCCTTGGCAACCAGCCGCCTTCTTCAGACGCGGTGATGGGGTAAGAAGGCCTTTGGCTCGTGACGCTAAAGTAGGAGCTGTGGCCTTCACGTCTCACAGGCTTAGGAGAGATGACGTACATATGAGAAACGGAGGAGGCGCTTTTTAAAGACTGAGCTGCTGCGCATCAGCTTGGACCATGGCTGAGTTTTGAGGTCCACGCCCAATGAGACGCCAATTTCTTATCACCAAGGAGCAATGCCTACTGGGGTTTTGAGTCATTTAAGAGGCTCCTTTGTCTCAAAGAATGTGACCACGCTTTGCTGTTGATGTAGGCATTTCTTTGTTTCAAAATATGGCTGTGGTCAAACAACACCAGGCAAAAGGGTTCAGTTAAGCTCGTTTCAGAAACCGAGGCAACTAATACTAATACTAGTATGTTACTCTGTAAATCTGGTCCAGAGCAGGTTTACTTCCACAAACTCAAGAGTTTCTCTTTGTCTCTTCCCCTTTATGAAGTCATAGGCTCAGTTTAATCAGAAAAGTGATCATATGAAGCGTATTACAGAGACATCTGAATGATGAGATATCATTTGCAGCAGGTAAGTATGATGAAAATCTGAACAGCTAGTTCACTGCGGTCAAACAACCACTCATTCATACGTGGGATATCCTGATACATTTCGTGAGAGCCCTAGGTCTACCGTTTTTCTGCACAGTTGTGTAACCTACCCGTGAATCAAAAATATCACCAATCATATGCCCATACTTCGTATAAAATACCTTGGGTTATATTATTTTCTTACCGTCATCAGATTTTTAAAGCAAAAGAAATGCTGAAACTTGCCTGATAGACAAGGAACTGCATCCAACTTTGTGAAAAGTGTGGTCTACCTAACTGGTTTGTAACACCTTTTTTAAATTAATTTTCAGCACCCATCAAAGAAGATTTTTCTCAGGATTCAGGGTAACGTATATGATTTGGAAATTGATATTGTTAATTCTTAAAAATAACATTTTAATACCATTCTTCTTCCACATGATGAAAGTATAGCAAAATTCCTGCAGGATTTCCCAACGTGATTGAATGTACTGACTGTATCAACAATTATGATCTTAAATCATGATTCCTTTGTTTGGGTTAAATGCTAATGAAATTAGTATAACTGAACCCGTTACATTTTCATTGCCCGTCTGAATCACATTTTTATACTTAATCTTCAACTGCTTCAGTTTTTTCTGGAAGCAGGATCACATTCAGTCACTCTATAGTTTCTCCTACATCAACTGTGTTTCCTTCACCAATGCTGGTGTTGTTTCTACAGAAAGTCACATGACTGCAATAAAAGCTCTAATTAAATTAAAAAAAAAAAAAGAATGAATAGGAGGATCTCTTTTGTTGACCTGGCATTGCCATGCTGAATCACAGATTCATTGATTATGGATATAGTCACACTATCTCAGGGCTGACAGAATCAACTCTAAACGCTGTTTTGAAACAGATAAGTCAGTTTCTTTTCTCAGGTTTTGATGACTCAAATTTAGTTTTTTAACTTGGAGTTTGTTTCTCTGAAACACACCCCAGTAGTGCATCTTTACCGTGTATATGTTGTTACTGGGTTGTGATAAATGCTAATTCAAAAAGAATACATGGTCCATCATTTACATTTAACATATACTTGCACCACTGTTAAAATGACTTGAAATTGGAAGTTCCTGACTTGGGACTTGACCAGAGACATGGCTCGTCTTTACTCGAGACTTGGTTCGGAACGTGAGACTTACTTGAGACTTGCAAAACAATGACTTGGTCCCACTCTGGGGGTAGATATGAGAATGAAACCACTGAAAAGAAGAAGCAGTGAGAGTATACTCCAATTGAAACTGTATGTTACCAGTGTGTATGGCCCATCGCATGAAGAGCGGAGCATCCTTCTCCAAGTCCCACCCATGACGTGCAGCATGCATCCATGGGATCTGGAAGATTCTCTTTTCCTACATACAGTTAATAGCTTTTAAAATGTGAACTACAGCACTGTGTAAATGTAGTTGTGTACAAATTTACACTTACTTTGTTAACCCATTTCAGTCCTGGTATCTGACAAGAATTGATCTGTTCCTCCAACCACGGCCGCATCCGCATTCTCTCTACTGGCATAATGCCCTGAAAGACAAGCAACTACATGCAGTTATGCGCATATGTTACAGCGCGCGAATAATGCCAATATAATAATATGACTGCTGTAAAGCACACACCCATTTTTTTTGTTTTGTTTTTAAAACATTCAACAATACAGATTCTATTTGTGGTTGATAATATGAGCTGTTAGTAAAAGTAACATTTTGAGAGACAAAGTGTCTGGTCTGTTTTGCTGTTTTCAACCACTTAAAGGGATACCCCCCCTAGTCTAGCTTAGTACAGTCACTGGAAATTGATTGATATACCTTGCCAAGTGACAAAAACTTCCCAATATCTCAAAATCTTTTTTAATTTACATGCTGTGACTTGTACATCAACTTCTGCAGAAATAACTATATAAAATGAGACAAAAGAGATGCAACAATCTTTTCAACGGATACATAAAAAGGAACTATATTTTGGCGAAGCACCAATATGTGACCACGGTGACTGCATGGAGTAGCAG
This sequence comes from Xenentodon cancila, assembly GCA_014839995.1. Classification (NCBI taxonomy): domain Eukaryota; kingdom Metazoa; phylum Chordata; class Actinopteri; order Beloniformes; family Belonidae; genus Xenentodon; species Xenentodon cancila. Next base: position 25,643,238 of record CM026205.1, read on the forward strand.
TGTTACATGTGATCAGAGTTCAATATAACAGACTTTCCTAGTTATGCATTGTGAGAACTATTAACAACAATAACAAACCCAGCATTCCATCAATCCTCACGGATAATGTAAGATCTCTACCCAACAAGATGGAAGAACTACCAGCACTAACCGGAGTGCAGTCAGCAGAGGAGCTTCCTGCTGTTCACAGAGACTTGGCTCACGGATCACACACCATCGGATCACTTTGGATGGCTTTCAACTGGTGAGAGCAGACCAAACACGAGGGACAGTGGTAAGAGGAAGGGAGGGGGACTAGCAATGCACATTAATGAGAGATGGCGTAACCCTGGACACATCAGTGTGAAGGAACTTTGCTGTACCAAAGACATCGAATTGTTAGCGGTTAGTGTCTGGCCATACCACCTGGCTCAGGAATTTTAATGCTGTTGTCTTAACCGTTTACGTCTCACCCTCGGCCAACGCTACAACTGCCCGTGAGGACATTCACATCACCGTCTCTCAGTTAGATGGCACATCCGCAGTCCCTTATTATCATTTCTAGGGACATGCCTCACATTCTGCCACTCTTCCCAACTTCACAGTGTGTCAGCTGCCACACAAGGACAATAAAACCCTGGACTTGCTTTCTTGCTTTTCTATGCAGAGGTCTGCTGGGACAGCGAATGCAACGTCAGGGACAGGGTCAGGACCGACAAACTGGTACAGAGGTCTAGCTCTGTGCTGGGATGTCCTCTGGAGTCTGTGGTGGTGGGCAGAGGAGGATTTTATCAAAGCTCAGATCCATCAGGGACAAGCCACATCACCCACTGCATGGACTGGTGGACACTGGTGTTACACTATAACTTTACTTCCTAATCTTATCTCTTATCTCATCTATTACAATCTCTTACTTGATTAGGCCGGAGCTCTCTTTCCATTATATTCGGTCATTTTTTTATTACTGAGAATGATTTCCTGGTTGGGGCAGCACTGTTGCCTCACAGCAAGAAGGTTCCTGGTTCAATTCCCGGCCTGGTGGGTCTTTCTGTGTGGAGTTTGCATGTTCTCCCCGTGCTTGTGTGGGTTTCCTCCGGGTACTCCGGCTTCCTCCCACAGTCCAAAAACATGCAGGGTAGGTTAATTGATCATTCTAAATTGGTGTGAATGTGAGTGTGATTGGTTGTCTGTCTTTCTATGTGGCCCTGCGATGGACTGGCGACCTGTCCAGGGTGTACCCCTGCCTTTCGCCTACTATGTGTCGGGTTAGGCGCAGACAGACCCCGGTGACCCAGAGATGGATTAAGCGGGTATAGATAATGGATGGGATGGATTTCCTGGTTGTTAGACATACTATGTGCATTGTATTCTTTGTGCAACACCTAGTCGGACATATTCAATTTCGGTCAATATCAGTATGGCACACCCCCTGACATTGAAGTCAGTTTCAAGGTTGTAGCTTATTATTTTTCTCAAACTTATTATTACTATTATTAGTCCAGGTATTATTATCGTTATTGACATATCTGGAAAAGACAACGGTGCACAAACCACAGAAGAATATCAAGCTAAAATACATTATACATCCCTGTGTGATAAAATGTAACAGAAGAGAAAAACAAACACACTCCCATGCCAAGTGGATGTAATCAAGTAATAGATTATAATGATCATCACAATGCATAATTCACATGCACATATTCTCTAATATATATTAAACTCCCATTCAACATAACCCTGCTGCTGCCGGCAATCACTGTCTGCAACGTTAACTATAGTTCCCTAAATGCATCTGTTTATAAGGTTATGTCTCATTTTACATAGTTATTTATATGCAAGGTAAATGTATAAGCCACATAAACACACATAACCTCTTTACAAATAAGCAAATTCTTAAAATGTAGTTGGCAGAACGAGACAACTTTTCACGTTATTGTAAAGATAAAGCTTTGGAAGTGTAATTAACTTTAAAAGTATATATATATATGTGGTGAAGTGACATTCATAAATAAAAACTGTTAAATCTGGTTCTTGACTCACAGATATCCATTCCCATCCACAGCACCAGGTTTTAATTTGAGAAAATGTCATCCTAAATACTTTGAATGTAAAATACATTAAAGAGTTAATTTGTTAACACTAAATACATTATTTTATAAATTAAATAAATAAAAGTGTTGTGGCAACTTTAGCCAATAGACCTTGCCACACCAGACTTAATATAAAAAGTAAGGTTATGCTCTCCATAGGCTGATATGATCAAAGTCCAGTGGCTTGACACTCCCTGTTGCACATTACATCATGCCAACACACTGCCTTGTGGCAAGATTGAGCAGGTTGAACAGGGTGACATAAGACAGGATAAAATACAAAATATCACCCCTTTGATGAGCAACAGGCCATGAAACTTCTTCTTCTTAAACATTAAATATTTAAACGCTCCTTGCTTACAAGCTGATTACAGTATAATTTTATATCTTTAATATTACCGTTTAAAAGAAACTGTAATTTTAAAGCATGGCTCACAAGTCTTATTACACATTTAAACTTTACGTACAGTATGATGTTTATGTAACATTTGTAGTGTTTGAAAATGACTTTTATTCTAATTACCAGAATTTCCCCGCTTTTTTGTCTGTCTATCAAATGCGTTTCAGTTGAGTAAACACGGCAGTAGAGACACTACAGCGGATCAGGCAGCAGACTGCTTGTATTATTGTTCTCTAAAACACACACAGGAAAAGAGGAAAACATATTTGACACAAGTCAGCCCACTGCTCTAACCGACTACGGGGTCATGTTTCTTTGAGGGTAATGTTTGATTTAGAAGTAGGTTCAGGTCAAAAATTAACTGCGCTTTCTCCTGTCTGCCGGCTCGTGAACCCAAAACCGAATACGCTAAAAGTGAAAACAAATCAAATACATTGTCAACAAACCAATGGAAACACGATGGTAGTACTTTCACTTACAGAGCGAAGTAAGGCTCTGTCATGTCGAACTGCAGGAAGTCAGTCTGCTTAAAGCGCAAGAAAAGACGTGTATATGCGGAAATAAGACGATACCTGTTCAGTTTGGACGGCCTACCGCTTCACTACGCTGTTGTCGAGTAACAAGTGCGCCCGGAGCAGGACGAATAGTTCAAGGTGGGTAAAAGGACAAGGGTATGCGGCGTTATTTCTGTTTATCCATTCAGACCGAAAGCAAAACAACTGCTGCTTCGGGAAGTGTACACTCGGGCTGGAAATCCCCCTCCCGATCCAGTCCTCTCGCTTTGGGCCAGCCTAAAGCAACATCGCGTAAGACGCTTGCGCGTAACTACAAAGAAATATCCACGAGACGAAAGCTCACTCTGATGTTATTTCTAATTGTGATGAAATTCAAAGTAATGTATAGTGTTTTTTATGCACACATTAAAAACAAGACAACAAAATGTCAATTACTTTTGATAGGGTGAACATTTGCCTTTAAACTATTTTAAAATTTAAATATATTAGCCTACTTTCTAACAAATAACTGCAACATAGCTGAGTCATTTATGTTTTAACCCTAGTGTTTTTCAGGTTCTCATTTGCCCACACTTTATGCTTAAATTTGTTTAATGAGTTGGCTATAAGAATTTCCCTTTGCCATAAAAACAAGTTGACGTCCGCGACCCATCATATGAATAGACGATCTTTGAAAAGGATTTCGTTTTTACTTCCTCATCGACCCTCCTCCCCCTGCAACTACGAGCCACCACATCAACCATTTCTGAGCGCCTCCTGCTAGAAACGAAACCAGAAACTTGGTAGAACCCTCAAAACAGCAGATGCTCAGTCACAGCACAGTAAATAGCTGCACTTGGTAGATTTTAAACAAACAAAAAACAAAGGCTTGTTGCAGCGAGAGATGCACATTTTAGATTTGTGTGATAACACTGTTGTTTCCTGAGATTTGTGCAGAAAACTATTGTAAATTACATATCTATGAAGAGTAAAGCAGTTTTAAGTCTTTAAGAGTGATAAAATAATGCTCCAGGACAAAAATAAACAAAAAAAGTAGTTTAAGGTATTTTATTAATGATCTTAATACTAAAGACAAAACTCAGCAAAACAGACTTCCCAGTGAAAAACAAACATTTTGTGGATTTCTGTGAAAACTGTGTTTCTTCAGATTTGTACAGGAAAACTGATGGAAGTTGTATATTTCTGAAGGGGAAGGTTTTTTTTAGGGGGTTCAGAGTGATAATCTAGCTCTGGGAAGAAAATCTGCAAAAGTAGTCTTCTGTCAGTGAGACATGCACACTGGAAATTGTACATCTATGACGGGAAAAGCAGCTCTTGCAGGTGTTGTACTGACCACCAGGGCAGGAATCTAGAAGTGCATTACCTTTATTGACCCCCACTATCTTGAGTTCTTCCACTTACCACCAGAATCTGCATCGAGGCCTTGCGGTTCCTCTGCTGAGCACAAGAGTTGGAATCTTGACCTGCAGTGCCTCTTTCCCCCCCCCCTTGTTTGTACATATATTAATGGTTAATACCAACTTTGATAGAACCCAAGATATATATATATATATATATATATATATATATATATATATATATATATATATATATATATATATACACATATGTGCATTTTAATATTGCAACAGAGAGTTGTTCTTTTTTATGTGTGCGTAGGTGTGTAGGCAAGTGTACACCCTTCACCAGCCGTCATGACAGTCTAACCTTTTTTTATTGATCCCCGGAGAAAGAAAATAAAAAAAAAGACATGGGATAACAATATTCTGCCAAAGAGGGCTAAAATCATTGGTTGTGGAAGGTGAAAGACTAGAAAAAAGTGGGACATGAAGAGCAAGAAAAAAAGACGAGACAGTGGTGGTGCAGTCTGGTGTTTGTGTTGTAATGTGTGTTAAAATTAATCTTTAACGTGTTGTTTTAAGAGTAAAGGTGGACAAAGGAGAACAAGGTGTTACAAGCAAAGAGAGAACAGAGGAGGAGCAATATTTACAATAATTTTAACTGTGAGCATGTCTGAGTGTTTGGGGGTGTTGGGGGGGGGGTGTTGGGGGCAGTATTAAAAAGTTATATATATAATATACATTGAAGTATTTTAAATACTCATGCATATCCAAATATATCAATATAAAGTCATATATATGCAGTTAACTAGTACACATTCATGTACATTGTGGGGAGAGAGAAAAAGGGGCAACAAAATAGATAAATAAATAATATGTATACACCCTCACACACACACACCCTCAAACAAATATATATATATAACAAAGATCAATGTGTGGACATCTATCTAAGAGTACATAATCGTCTTACTAGGCATGAATGTAAGATACACATGTACATGTACCTGATTATACATACATTCAAATATACATTGATACATTCATGTATATGTTTGCTTAAATAAATACACACACATATGTATAAATAACTATTGAAATAATATAAATACACATATATACACTTGCCTATAGATCACTGTACATATATATATCAATATATACGTATTCTTTGCATATTCATGTCACAATACATTTCACAATCATCATTTATACCTACACCCATGCAGTTCATACACACACACACACACACACACACACACACACACACACACACACACACACACACACAGACATATATATATATATATATATATATATATATATATATATATATATATATATATATATATCCTACCAATGGCTAGAGAGAGCTGGCCTACAGGACAGCACAGAGGCACTCGTCCTGGCTGCACAGGAGCAGGCTCTGAACACCAGAGCAATAGAGGCCCAGAAACATCTGTGTGGAGTATGCGCTGGAAACCCCAAGGTCAAAATGGGAAACACCTCCCAAGGTGGTGGAAAATGACAGAGCAAAGCTCCTGTGGGACTTCCAGATACAGACAGACAGGATGGTGATGGCAAACCAACCAGACATCGTGGTGGTAGACAAAGGGCAGAGAAAAGCCGTGGTGGTGGATGTGGCAATACCAAGTGATGGTAACATCAGGCGAAAGGAACATGAGAAACTTGAGAAATACCAAGGGCTTAGAGAGTAGCTGGAGAAGGCCTGGAAGGTGAAGGTGACAGTAGTGCCCGTGGTGATCAGAGCACTCGGGGCAGTAACCCCCAAACTGGAAGAGTGGCTGCAGCAGATCCCCGGAACAACCTCAGACATCTCAGTCCAGAAAAGTGCAGTACACGTATATACATAAATACATATACACAAATAGAATAATAATAATAATAATAATAATAATAATAATAATAATAATAATAATAATAATAATAATAATAATAATAATAATAATAATAATAATAATAATAATAATAATAATAATAATAATAATAATAATAAATCATTTAAATACTTCCTTCCTTTAAATAGTTATTCTTACAATTCCACTGTTGGTTCGTCATTGGTCACTGCCACTAACATCCTTGACGTCCCAGGCTAACCCTGCAGTGCCTCTTATGACCATCTGGATCCAGATGTTTAGTTCTTCTACTGACCACCAGGGTCTGGAGCCAAAACAGGAGGTCCGGGATCAGACCCTGGTGGTCAGTAGGAGGACTTCAGGTCTCACTCCAAACCCTTATGGTAAGTAAAGGAACTGCAGGTCTTTATCCAGAGCATATTGGCCAGTAGAGGAACTGCAGGTCTGCATCTAGACCCTGGTGGTCAATAGAGTAATTGTGGGTTTGGCTCATGATCCCGGTATTCATTCAATTAAGTACAGGTCTGGATCCAGACTGGGGTTTTGATCCAGACCTCTGGTTCCTCTACTGACTACCAAAGTGTGGTTCCACAATCGCATTTCCCCTACTCACCACAAGGCTCTAGATCCAGACCTACAGTTCCTCTACTGACCATCTGGATCAAGAAATGAAGTTCCTCTAGCAACCACTAGGGTCTTGATCCAGACCCACAGTTCCCCTACCAACTACCAAGATCTAGATCCAGAGGAACTGCAGATACAGGCCCTGGTGGCTGGTAGAGGAAGTGCAGGTCTAGACCCAGTCCCTAGTGGTGAATATAGGAAATGTGGGTCTGGATCATGACCATAGTGACCAGTATAGGAACTACAGGTCTGGGGCCTGACCCTGGTGGTTGCTAGGGGAACTGCATGCTGGGATTTGAGGATAAGTTTTTGCACCGTTTCACTTAGTCCACGCAGTTGTCCACCGAGGGCCTCATGAAGCAGTAGCTCTACGGTAGAGTGGACTCCAGCAGGTGTGCATTGCAATAATCAAACCTGGTCATACTGAGGATAAGAGGATCCTGTTGCCAGTCCTTGGGCACCAGAGTGTTATTATACTGTGGTAACTTCATGTCCTCTGTGTTTTTTTCTGAACTTTAAATGTATGTACATGTTCCTTAACTTAACTATCTTGTGTTTCTCTAAGTTTGCCTCTACCTGCAATCTGGACAACATCTTTGCACCCTCCTGACTTCTGTTCCACCGACTGCAAACCCTCCATGAAGATTCTAGGCTTCCTCACCCACGACTGGCTTCACAAGGCTCATCTTCCTTCCTCAGCTACAGCATAAATGGTCAGGATCCCACTTTAGTGGTCAGTAGAGGAACTGCAGGTGTGGAACCAGAGGCTCGTGGTCAGAAACTGCAGGCCTGGATTCAGTCCCTCCGTCATCAATAGAGGAAGTGTTGGTCTGGATCCAGACCCTGGTGGTTAGTAGGGGAACTGTGGATCTGGGTTCAGATCCTAGTGGTTGTGAGAAGAACTGCACTTCTGGATCCCAACTCTAGTGATCAGTAGAGGAATTGAGGATCTGTATAAAGTCTGTTCTGGTCTATAGAGGAACCCCAGGTATACATCCAGACTCTGGTGGTCATTAGAGGAACTGTTGGTCTGAATCCAGAAAATAGTGGTCAGGAGAGAAAATGCAGGTCTGGATCCAGATGTTAGTGGTCTGTAGAAGAACTCTGGGATCAACTCTGGATCATGACTCTGGTGGTCAGAAGAGGAACTGCAGGTCTGGATCAAGACTGTCGTTGTAGGTAGAGGAACTACAGATTTGGATCCAGATTGTATTGGATCCAATTTTTCCCAGGAAAACAATAGGAAATTGAATATCTATCTTCTTCAGATTTGTGCTGGAAAATTATTGGAAATTGCATGTATATGAAGGAGAAAGCAGTTCCAGCTGTTTCTGAGTGATTTCCCAGCTCCAGGACAGAAATCTGTGAAATAGGCTTTTCTATGCAAGAGATACTCAGTTTGCGGATTTCTGTGATAACATGATATTTTTCTTCAGATTTGTGCAGGAAAACTATTGGAAATGTCATATTTATGAAGGGGAAAGCAGTTTTAGCTGTTTCTGAGTGATTTTCCAGGGATAGAAATCTTACTAACACTAGTAATGGTTTAATTACTGCAACGTTCCTGTGTGTGTGTGTGTGTGTGTGTGTGTGTGTGTGTGTGTGTATATATATATATATATATATATATATATATATATATATATGTAACCCCTGGGGAAAACCCCAGCGGTCAGCGTTATTGTTTGTGTCATGTTATTGAATAAGTTATTGTTTTTGGTGTGATTTGAAAAAAAAAAAAAACTAAATAAGTAAAAAGAATGTGTATAAATGTATAAATGTGTAAATGTAAATATCTGTTAAGAGATGGGGACTGCCTGACTATGTCTGATGGGGTGGGCTGGACAGAGGCGGAGGAGGGAGTGACGAGAGAGAGAGGCGGGGAGTTGCACCGCGAGTGGACTTGGACGGAAACTCCATAAACAAGGAGAACGGAGTTTTTTTTTTTGTGTGGTTTTTTTTTTCCCTGGTGTGAGCTTCTTCTGGTTCGACGCGGAACGGGAGCTGGAGCTGCCGGGTCTGGGTCAGCGAAGAGCGGGGCCCGCAGGGACGACAGCAGCAGAGCTAGCGAAGCCAGAGCCGGGTCCGGGTCAGCGAAGCGGGGAGCTCGCGGACAAGGGAGTGGACCAGCGGAGGTTCAACGAGTGAGAGAGGCGCGGACGACACCGTTCGCATCTGGAGGGTGGAGTACCACCTTGGAGACGGCGGCATCGGGAGGTCGCCATCGTGTGTTCCCGGAAGAGTGCTGCAGTTACACAAGGTCTGCCATCTTGTGTTCTTCACGGAGCGTTCCGTCGTTCCTGTTCCGAAAACGGAAAGAAGGGAGTTGGGAGCTTCCTTCGACTATAGTTGCACCACTAGCGTGTGGACCGACTGTTGCGAGGAGAGAAACTGTTGGGTGTTTTCCTGTTCCACCCACCCTACTGCTTCCACAAACAGCAACAGAGGTACTGATTTTTTTTATATTTTTTTTTTGTTTATGTTTGGCCGGCCATTTTCTTTGGGTTTGGGGAAATTCCATTATTGGTGGGCCCACTTACGGTTTGGTTGATTCAGTTGTGGTGAAGAAGTTTACATGGTATCTTGGGTTAAGTTTCCTTTCAGGTTTGAAATAAATGTTAAGTTTGCACTGAGGAGTTCTTTTGTCAGTTCTTTTTGGGGTTTGGAGTAGTAAGTATTGTAAGGAGAGAATATGAAACCGGGGAAGACACGTGGTGTGATAATTGTCTGAGAGGAGAGTAAGTATATTAAAGAACCTAGGGCGTTGTATACCGGGCAAGTATATAAAGAAAGCGCTACATATAGTCTTAAGTCTGTCGTGACGTCTGGTGAAAAGAACACACTCACACACATCTATGTGCACATAAAGAAAACCTTTCATAAAGCTCTTGGGTTCTACCAAACTTGGTATTAACCATTAATAAATTTGCAAAGGGGGGGTCTCTGGAACCTTACAGGCTGAGCTGGAAGTCGGGTTTCATTTTCAACTACGGTGTTGCAGAGCTGTGTCTATACCAAGTGGGGGAAAATTGTGCTAGGTACTGTGCTAGTTTAAGCTGCAAAGACTGGGGTGTGCTAAAGCTGATCATCTCACGTCGTTCTGCGGAGAGCTTCAAGTCTTCAGCCGAGGAGGGGGTGAAGGAGGGGGATGAGGAAAAAAATAATAGCAACCTCAACGGTCCTTCACAGGTTAAAAGCTTAAAATTGGAATCCATTTTCACCATCCTGGACATGACAAAAACAAAGATTCTTTACAGTGCCATGTGGGTCTTGAAAAAGCATTACCCCGGGTACTGGTATTCTGAGCCAGCGGCCGCTCTTCCGCCCTAAGAGCTGTGTCAAAGCAATCAGAGATCTATCTGAAATCTAGTATTCTTTTCTCTTTAGTGATTATCCTTTTTTGTTGTAGTTAGCATGATCTAGACCAACTCTTGTATTATTATTTTTCTAAAACAATTTTTAAATGGTTTGCCATATATATTATTGTATTGTATTGTATTGTATTGTATTGTATTGTATTATTATTTTCATAATAATGAATAATACTTTCAACATAAGTGTTTTACAATGGTTTACACAACATGTAATATTGTATTATTTTTTCTTATGTTCAGACTTGTAAAAGCCAAAGAGGGATACATGTGATAAGACACAATGAGGATCCAAAAAAAAAAGAGAAGATGAAGCTAGGCTAAGAAAAATAGTTATGATTTGTGAAAAGAAACTACCCTGCGGAGAGAAACCCAAATTTAGGATTTATGTGATAACACTGTTGTTTCTTCAGATTTTTTGCAGGAAAACTTTTGGAAATTGCATATCTATGAAGGGGGAAGCCGTTTCAAGTGTTTCTGAGTTATATGCAGGCTCCAGGACAGAAATCTACATTTATACCTTCGGTATTAGTCCAGACTTTCAGTATTAGTCCAGTCCTCCAGTATTAGTCCAGTCCTCCAGTATCAGTCCAGACCTTCAGTATTAGTCCAGTCTTCCAGTATCAGTCCAGACCTCCAGCATTAGTCCAGATCTCCAGTATTAGTCCAGTCCTACAGTATCAGTCCAGTTCTCCAGTATTAGTCCAGTCCTCCAGTATTAGTCCAGTCTCCCAGTGTTAGTCCAGTCCTCAAGTATTAGTCCAGACCTCCAGCATTAGTCCAGATCTCCAGTATTAATAAAGTCCTACAGTATCAGTCCAGTTCTCCAGTATTAGTCCAGATCTCCAGTTTTAGTCCAGACCTACAGTATTAGTCCAAACCTCCAGTATTAGTCCAGTCCTCCAGTATTAGTCCAGACCTACAGTATCAGTCCAGTCCTCCAGTATTAGTCCAGTCCTTCAGTATCAGTCCAGATCTCCAGTATTAGTCCAGACCCCAGTATTAGTCCAGTCTTCCAGTATTAGTCCAGACCTACAGTATCAGTCCAGTCCTCCAGTATTAGTCCAGTCCTTCAGTATTAGTCCAGATCTCCAGTATTAGTCCAGACCCCAGTATTAGTGCAGTCCTCCAGTATTAGTCCATTCCTCCAGTATTAGTCCAGTCCTCCAGTATCAGTCAGTTATATGCAGGCTCCAGGACAGAAATCTACATTTATACCTTCGGTATTAGTCCAGACTTTCAGTTTTAGTCCAGTCCGCCAGTATTAGTCCAGACCTATAGTATCACTCCAATATTAGTCCAGACCTCCAGTATTAGTCCAGACCTCTAGTGTTAGTCCACACCTCCAGTATTAGTCCAATCCTCCAGTATCAGTCCATTCTCCCAGTATTAGTCCAGACCTTCAGTATCAGTCCAGTCCTCCATTATTTCTCCAGACCAATCCTGTGGTAGACTGCCAAGAAGGCTGGTGAAGTAAACACACTCACACACCCATGACCTAAAAAGCACAAACTGTTGCAAGATCAAAATGCTTTTAAATATGTGACGTTCAGGTTTTTCAAAATGTAGTTTTAACCATTAACATATATGCAGACAAGTGGGAAGAAGAAAAGGTGAAGATAGTGTGTCTGGGGGCTAAAACTAACTTTCATTAAAGTGTAGATTTATTAATACTGTTATTTTTAACACCAGAAAACCAGACACTAAACAGTGTATCAGCCACTAGCAGGACGTCAGGACTTGGACAGCAGACTCACCAGGCACGCAAAGCATCCCAGATTCCAGCCACTGATCCCCCACAAGAGCCTTTAATTCCAGTTTAACAACCTTCCTCTGGACCTTCAGATTAAAGGGTCTACTATCTGCAAATTTGAGGCGAATCTCAAGAAGCTCAAAAGAAGGAGGAGCTAAACAGCAGTCTAGACTCAATGCGGACGCCATGTAGAATTACGTCAGAGAAGAAACTGGACACCTGGCATCTGAATAAAACAGGTAAGATTATATACACAGACCCCATTTGAACTCATTTACATAAAGACTGCTGAGGCAGACATTTGTTGACAGCTTCCAACAAGTTCTCGTGGTTCTCCCCTTGTGTTCTGTGTCAGAACATGCCGTCCCCAGCATAATCTGACAGTTATTCTTCCTTGTCCTCAAAGGTTTTCACAAAGACACAAAAACAGTCACGTTTTCATGACGCTTTTTCACAAAAGAAAAGACAAACTGAATTTGTGATTTCCGCGTCTACTGTGACCCAAGAAGGGGAAGAAGAGGACCTTGATGTTCTTGAAATTCCAGTTTTTGGTGGTGCAATGGGGGAGAACGTTTGGCTATGAACTGAAAGGTTGGTGGTACAAACCCACCCAGGGAGTAGATGCTCTTCCTTCTGTAGTGGAAATTTTATATTACACTCCTTACTTTCTTTGTAATTCTTTGGATGCAGCTTTACTTTTGACCAACTCGCTCTACATGAGGAAGCAGACACCCCCCCCCCCCCCTCCCCCCTCCCCACACACCACTTCACATCCTGACTCCAGCCTGATAAATGACACCTTCTCTGTACTATTGGCGACGTGAACAAAAGAACGTCGCCACAAGAACTGCCGGTCAGAAGACACATCTATTGTAAAATGCATATCTCTTTGTCACAAAACAGATATGCCCAGACGTGGAGCATATGCTCCTTTGTCATGGAATGTGTGCGCTCCGGACACGGAGCAAAGCTCCTTTGTCATGGAATGTGCGCACTCCGGACGTGGAGCAAAACCCCTTTGTCATGGAATGAGCGCGCACCCGCCACCCAGCGAAAACTCCTTTGTCATGAAATGAGCGCGCCCTCACTGTAAAGCGCAAGCGCCTTTTTAACGTATATGTCTTTGTCCGGAAATTCATGCTTTCTGTATAAAAGACGCCTCCCTTCATTTAGCAGCAGGACTCTGCAGATCCCTCTGCTCGTGTTATTTTCGGTTGATTTCAAATAAACGAGTGTACGAAGACAGTAGACTTTTGCTCTTTCTTCCACCGACTATTTTTTCCACAACACTTCTTCAGTCAAATTAGTAGGTTGTTTACTTTAGCAACGTTGCTTGAGTGCCTTTGTAATAGATTAAACCAGGATTATTGTCAGTTTTTCATATGTTCGTAGTTACACTTTCTCCTGGTTCTTATGTTAGAGTTGGATCTTTCTGGTGGAACTTAGGTCCTGAGTCATTCATTCACAGTTTTTTTTTTTTTATTTAATGAAAAAAAAAAGTTTTACTGTGGCTTATTGGTGTAGTAGTATGAATCTCACTTAGGGTGTGAGAGGTCCTGGGTTCCTGGACAACCCCCAATACTGTATGTACTTTGTGGATTCCTCCTTCAGGTGACAAATATCTGCATGAGTTTTCTGAAGTGAAGTGTTTTACTTGAATAATGTGATGAATCAGTTTGGTCCTGATGTGTGATGTTCCACATGAACTATGGAAATGCTGTAAATCCACATCTTGACACTCTCAACAGCTAAAAACTCAAGACCAGCACATTTTAGCCACAAGGCAGATCCACACAAATGTGTCTCAATCTGAATGGATCGGTTACTCAAATGACTGATTTCAGATCAGACTACAAAATATCTGCAGAATCCTGTTGGTGCAGAACCCCTCCCTACCTCGGTGGACATCGTAGGACTAAGAGCTGTGTCAGCAGATGTTTTGGTGTTTTTTCTGCTGAGATCCAGCTCAGAGTCAGCTGGGACCACCTGCAGTGTAAATGACTCTGCAGGACCGCTGTGGAGGCGGAGGAATAAGTGCTCACAACTTGTCTGTATTTTACATTAATAGGTCAAAACTTCAGACAAAATAAAACAGGCATATTTAGGAAAAGTCAGGGAGTGACAGACGTTTAGATTATGTTTGTCTCACATGTAAAAGGTTCCTGGTCTGAGTCGACCAAGCTGGAACTCTTAATCTTAAAGGAGATTGTTCACAGGTGTCAGTCATCCAGGAACCATTGTACAAAACAGCCGGTCTCCCCGTGAGGTAATTGAACCCTGGTCTTCTGTGTCATAGATAGAGACAGAGATATTGTCCACGATACTAACAAGGCCTTCAGCAGAGCTCTGGATCACAACTCACAAGGTATTTGCACAAACCCAAGCGATTATGTAACCTTTAGATACCCATGAAAATAACTGAACTTAACAACTTAAATAACTTCAAAGTCAGAGTCAGAGTCAGAGTCAAGTTTATTGTCAATTCTACCACATGTGAGACACATACAGAGAATCGAAATTGCGTTACCCTCAAACCCTCGGTGCTACACAAAAAATACATTTTAAACACAAAGTGCAGGTTAAAAAGAGACAAGAAGCAAGTTGTGACATGACAACAACAGTTTTTCGGTTTGATTAAAGTGACATGGTGCAAAGCAGGCGGTCCAGTTCTGCCAAAAGTGCCTGATGCAGATACTGAGATCAGAGTGAGTGAGGGGGGGGGCAAGGCGGGAAACGGTGGAAGAGCAGGGAGAGTGTTCAGCGTCCTGACGGCCTGGTGGATGAAGCTGTCCTTCAGTCGGCTGGTTCTGGCCCGGAGGGTCCGCAGCCTCCTCCCTGAAGGCAGCAGACTGAAGAGGCTGTGTGACGGGTGGGTGGGGTCTCTCACAATGCTGAGGGCTTTGCGAGTCAGACGGCTGCTGTAAATGTCCTGAAGTGAGGGGAGAGAGACACCAACGATCTTCTCAGCTGCTCTCACGACGCGTTGGAGAGACTTGCGCAGGTTGCGGTGCAGGATCCGTACCACACGGTGATGCAGCTGGTCAGGATGCTCTCGATGGTGCCTCTGTAGAAGGTGTACCTGATGGGGGCCGGGGCTCTGGCTCTTCGCAGTTTGCGGAGGAAGTAGAGACGCTGCTGTGCCTTCTTGGCGAGTGCTGCAGTGTTAACAGTCCAGGAGAGGTCCTCTGAGATGTGGACACCCAGGAACTTGGTGCTGCTCACCCTCTCCACAGTGGCACCGTTGATGGTCAGAGGAGCATGCTGGGTGTGTTGTCTCCTGAAGTCAGCAACAATCTCCTTGGTCTTCTCCACGTTCAGGGAGAGATTGTTGTCGCTGCACCACTCAGCCAGGCGGCTCACTTCGCTCCTGTAGTTTTAGTTCAGTTTTAGTCGCACAGGATGTGGGACAATCACCTGGTCTCCTTGTCAGGGAATAGGACCCCAGTCTTCTGCGTGACAGGCAGAGATACTGTCCACTATACTAACTAATAATTGAACTTAACAACGGGAGCGTAATGACAGTGATGTTCCAGCGGCTGTGAATCACCATCTTTCTAGTCAATCAGAGTAAAGACAAACACAGTTCAATGGACACACCAGCAACACTACCTTTATCACAAATTCAGTTTGTCATTTCTTTTGGGAAAAGTTAGAACCGTGACTGTTAATGGAATTGATTCTTCCCTATAATTTTAGTGCTAAAAATCTGCAGCAACCACATCTGAAAGGTGCAAAGAAAGATTTCCTTCTAATCATCCGTCTGTTCGTCTGTCCATCTGTTCATCTATCTGTCCACCCATCATCCATCCATCCATCCATCCATCCATCCATCCATCCATCCATCCCTGCTGGGTCTCCTCCAATGTAAAAGACTAAAAAAACACAAATGTGGGGTAAAGAATGCTGCAGGAGCAGCTTTAGAGCAGCACCTGGAAGTCTAGACAACATTCCATGGATGTTCTCACATCTGTTGGATTCTGTGTTTTAGTTCACAGTTCATGAAGTCGTGTTGATTTCAGATGTGAAACTCAGTAAAGACTCTACCGAACAACAACTAACAGAACAGCCCATGTTGTCTGGCTCCATGGAAAAAAGGTTATCACTCTGGACTCTGAATCCAGCAATCTAAGTTCAAATGTCAGTGTATTATTGAAAACATTATTGTAAAACTGTATTTCCTGAACAATGTTACAAAGTTCTAATGTAACAGCAAAGAATTAAAGCCAGCAAGCAGTTTGAAGCAGCAGTCAAAACAAAATGAAACGAAGAAATTCTTGGAAATGGTGCGAATTTCCTTTTAAAGAAGGTTTTATCATTCATATCATTTATCATTCACAGACTGATGTTGGAGGAGAAAGTCTGGCTCTCAGTCTCCGCTCTAATTCATCTCAAAGGTGTTCTGTCAGGTTGAGGTCATGACTCAGGCCAGGCCAGTCAAGTTCATCCACACCAGACTCTGTCATCCAGGTCTTTATGGACCTGCTTTGTCCACTGGTGCATGGTCATGTTGGAAGAGGAAGGGGCCAGCTCCAAACTGTTCCCACAAAGTTGGGAGTATGAAATTGTCCAAAATGTCTTGGCATGCTGAAACATTCAGAGTTCCTTTCACTGGAACTAAGGGGCCAAGCCCAGCTTCTGAAAAACAACCCCACACCATAATCCCCCCTCCACCAAACTTTGCACGTGGTAAAATGCAGTCAGACAAGTACCGTTGTCCTGGCAACCGCCAAATCCAGACTCGTCCATCAGATTACCAGATGAAGAAGCACTATTCTTCACTCCAGAGAACGTGTCTCCACGGAAACCCATTCCAGGAAGCTCTCTGCACACTGTTCTGGAACTAATCTGAAGGTCACATGAAGCTTAGAGGTCTGTAGTGATTGACTCTGCAATACCTCTTTGCACTATGCGCCTCAGCATCAGCTCACCCTGCTCTGTCGGTTTACTTGGCCTAACACTTTGTGTCTGAGTTGCTGTAGTTCCCAAACACTTCCATGTTCTTATATAATATAAGTATAAATAAAACTAAACACACATTGAACTCAAGGCCCAGTCTGACAGCACAGCAACTTAATACTAGGTCCAGTATCAGTTATTGTTCAGTTCACTGTTACCATAGCAACATGAACACTAGGCCTGCATCATTTTCAGGTTTTGTCTCTTGTCCAAATGCGACATGTTGCGACTGAAGAAGATCAGATGTTTTACTCTAGTAAAAAGATACAGGTATGTAGTGATGTGTGTGGACAGTTTCACCGGATGGCCAGAGGCATGTCCCACCAGAAAGGAGGATGGTAAGTCAGTGATAATGTTTTTGGTGAATCAGTATATTCCATGTTATAGGTTTCCAGAAAAGGTATGATAATTGGACACATGTCAGAAACAGTAATTTGCAACAAATTGAAAGCGTGTTAGAGCTTAAACATACTTATGGAACAGTATATCATCCTCAGTCCCACAGTAAAGTTGAGAGGATGAATCAGACATTAAAACAGAAAAATCGGCAAAGATTTATACCACGGGTGGAATGAGTTGGTGGAATGCTCTTATCTTAGCATTGATGTCCATCAGGAGTTCAGTAAATCAGGGAACAGGATTGGACATTGGGCACATGAGTGTCCAGTGAAGGCCCATCAGCGCAGAGAACACGGAAATGGACGCAGGGGAGGCAGAGAGCATTTTCAAGGCCGTGGGCGTGGCCACTACAACCAGAGCCCTCCCTTTCATCATCATCAACCCAACTGAGGCGGGGTGGAGGTTGGAGTTCTGGATGACGAATCACCTGGAGGTCCACCACAGCCCTTGACAGATAAGAACACACACACACACTCCTACATCACCCCGATGAAGAAATGTTCTGCATCTCCCCTCCATAACTGTGACTGCTGTTGGAAAATTTGTTTTATTAATCTGTTGAATTTATTGCTACTTACTCTGTAATCCGTTCATCTGAATTGCCAGGTACAAAATTTAGCGGTAGATATCTTTACTCTGTGAGTGCCAGTGGATCAGAAACCAAAGAAAATGTTTCTGTTCCTCTGACATGCACAACTGACTCCCAGTCACCGTTCAATTTTTAATCTCTGAATGCTGCCCCTTTAACCTGCTTGGGCGTGACCTCATGCTCACCTTGGGCATTGAACTACGTTCAACTCCCGAAGGGATGATGGTCAGTCAAAATTCCAATCATGTCCATCAGCTGGTTAAGGATGCCACCACCCCCCTCCCCATTCAGGTTTATCAGTGGTGGATCACCTATGAGTCTTCTCTAGAACTGTGTGACCTGGCAAAGCAGAGAATGTTTTCTTCTGGTGTTCACATGATGAAACCAGAAAACCTGCATTGTACTGTGAATGTAACACATACCAAAGATCACACTTATGATGAAAGGTTTTTTTTTTTTTGCTGTGTTGAATGATCAAATGGCAACGGGTACCCTGTTTTGGTCTGACACGTGCTGCGCAATGTCTGTCTTATTAACTTCCACTCAGTCTGAGTTTTTTCTGCCAGATCACCCTCTGACCAGTGGAGAGATCTGGGACCGTGGGTAAAAACATGCACCCAAGCTGAGGACTGGTATAAGCCTCCTAGAAGTTTTGTTTGTTTTCCACCCTCCCTAAAGGCTCATAAACTGGATGTCTCCAGTATGATTCACACCCTGAGAACAGTTGACATCTTTTCAGGGTGCTCAAATCATTCTCCCTCACCCTCCCTTCTCTCAGCTTCAGCTGACATCCCTGAACTTAGTGGCATTCCAGACTCAGTCTGGGCCTCTCACAAGTATTATTTAGGACTCATAAAAAACTGTGAGCCTCTTGTTGTTACACCCAAATCTCAATTCAGGCCCCTGAGAGTCCAATACTCCCTGAAGCCTGAAGCCATGGCAGACATCACCCCCGTTTTTAACTTCTTTCTGGAAGCAGGTATAACTGTCCCCTGTGATGATTCCCCTGTTAATACTCAAATTTTGCCTGTAAAGAAATACCGACCTCCTCCTGTAGCTGAGGAATGGCGCTTTGTTCAAGATCTATCTCCTGTTAATGGTGCCCTCCTTCAGTACGTTGATTATTTGATGATTTGTGCTCCTTTTAGAGGACAGTGTGTGCATGACACTATTTTGTCAGGAAGAAGTTACTTTCCTGGGCCATGTTGTAAGCGCGCAAGGTAAATGCCTTTCTTCCAAACATTTAACAGCAATCCAACAGGCGCCGAGACCGGAGACTGTTAAACAACTCCTGTCTTTCATCGGATTGTGCTCCTACTGCAGTATGTTTGTTCCAACTTTTTCAGAATTAACCAAACCCCTAGATGAGTTAACTCGATCCAAACTTATGCACTCCAAAATACAATGGTCAGCTGACACTGAATGTTCTTGTACAGCCCTAAAACTTGCTTTCCAATCTCCTCTGACCCTGATGGTCCCCCATGAAGTTTCCCTCATCCTGGCGGAACACAGGTCTTCACTCTTTTCACTTCCTAGATTCCTCAGGTATTACACCTGCCTGCTCGAGCTGCCGAATGTCACTGTTAAAAGGTGTTCGGTCTTAAATCCTGCCACACTACTTCCTACTCCGGAAGACGGAACCCCACATGACTGTGTTGCTGAACTCTCTCTGACATGTTCACCACGACCCGACATGACTGACCAACCTTTGCAGAACCCTGACTTTGTTTTTTTCGTTGATGGGCCTGCCTCACGTGACCCTGACAGCGGACGTTGCAGAGCTGCTTATGCTGTGTGCACCTCTCATGACACGATTGAATCGGCTCCTCTTCCATCACATTATTCTGCACAAGCTGCTGAACTGGTGGCACTAACTCGCGCATGTCACCTGGCAGCTGGTAGGTCTGCCACCATTTACACTGACTCTCGCTATGCGTTCGGTGTAGTACACGATTTTGGTGCCCTCTGGCGCCACCGTGGTTTCCTGAAATCTGATGGGAAACCCATCCTTCATCATCATTTGGTCTCTGATTTATTAGAGGCTCTTCTTCTTCCAAAGCAGATTGCTGTGTGCAAATGTGCAGCTCACACTAACTCTTCTGATTTTATATCCTCAGGTAACGCGCGAGCGGACGCGTCTGCAAAAGCTGCAGCTCTTGTGCCTCCCACAATCCAGGCAGACAGGCAGCGAACGCCCAACACGCCGCCCATCCACCTCCAACTGGTCCATTTGAACATGTAATGATGGATTTTATCTCTCTCCTTCAGAAGGTAAACAATACTGTCTAGTCGTGGTAGACATGTGGTCTAAATGGGTCGAGGCTTTCCTGGCTTCGAAGGCAGATGCTTCAGCCGTGGCACAAGCTCTGCTAAGTGAAATCATTCCTAGATGGGGCATACCACGACGTCTATCTAGTGACAATGGTGCTCATTTTAGTAATGAAGCTGTGTGACAAATCTTCCTCCATTTAGGCATTGACGTGAGAAAACACTGCGCTTCCCATCCGGCCAGTGGCGGAGCTGTAGAGCGGGAAAATGGAACTTTAAAGAACAAACTAACCAAGTGCTGTGCAGAAACTGGCCTTTCTTGGCCTAAAGCTCTTCCTCTTGTGTTAATGCACATGAACATGCACAAAAGAGGAAGGACGAGTTTAAGCCCATTTGAAATTCTGTTGCAGCCCCCCCCCAACACCGTACAGGACCCCCCAAGGGCTCCAGCTCCAGAAACAGCCTTGTGTGAAAGTAACATTCTAACCCATTGTTTAAGTCTCATCAAGACCCTTTCAGGCATCTGCTCCCAAGTGAATGCTGCCCCCCCCCCAGCCAACTGATGGTCAACTCCACTCCCTGAGTCCTGGTGACTTCGTCTTGGTCAAAAGCTTCAGAAGACGCAGGTGGAACCACCAGTGCTGGGTAAACCCGTTCCAAATTCTCCTGACTACACACACCGCCGTGAAGGTAGCCGAGAGAGCAACGTGGGTCCACGCCAGCCACTGCAGGAAGGTCCCACATCCCGAGGAAACATCTGTTCCTGAACACCGGACTGACCTGTCCGACTGCACTGATAACGAGCAAGATCAGTAAGGAGTGAAATAGCGTCCTGCTGCTTCAAAGAGCATACCGCTCCAGCATCAGTGAGGAGTGAAATCAGCACCTCACCGCTACAGAAAGCATACCGCTCCGTCTGTAACACTCTCGATGGATGAACTGTATTATCCCTGTTATGAATCTTCTTGTGACTCTGACTGTGATACAATAGTTTAAGCTGTTTTTTGCTCTACGAGCAACTTTGGTATGATGAATTATCTTAAACCAGTGTGTGGTGGGATAATTTTTGATGTTTATGTAAGTTGCCTATTTGCTCTTTTACTGACTTATTTTAAGTTCTTCATTTTATTGTTTTTATTATTCTTTTGGATGCATTTTGTTTTGTAAACTATCTTATATTTCTCTTTGCTATGGTTGGTCCTTTGGACCAAGAGGAGGGAATGTGAGAGAAATATTATATTCACATAGTACTAGTTTGAATTACTTATTCTACTAAGCAGTTTAAACATTGTCTGAACTTAATATGACCCTAAGTAAGCATGTTTTAAGTACAAGCCTCTTCTTTGTATTTTGACTGTGTAGCCTGTGTTATATTTATGTCAAGGATAACAGACTTTCTGTTTCTCACACTCTTAAAATTTACACCTTGACAAGGTACCCACTTTCCCCCTCCTTAAATCTGATAAGCAGTGAGGGGGTCTTGCAGAAGTATTTCATGTGAGATAATCTGCTCTGCCATTTAGGGAGCTAAACAGCTGTAACTCATGTGACGTTGCCTGGTTCAGATCTTATAAAAACTGGTCTCTTCTTCATCACGGCAGAACTCTCCTAGTGAGACTTCTCTGCACGTCTGATCAACGTGTATCTTGTAAATAATAAAATAAACTTTTGTGTTAAACTTGAAACTGTTTGCTCTCTCAATGGTTTCCAGAAAATTTCCACCACAGACCTCAAGAAAGGGGCAGAATAATCCCCTGGTCCAGGTAGACGCACAGGGTAGTGTACCCCTGTGTCTCGAAGAAAGAAGATATCAAAAGAAGAAAGAGATTCTGTTCCATTCATCATTGTATTAATGTCTAATGTGTGAGTTTTCATGGGATCAATTGTATGGTGTAATGGTGGTAGGTCAGGTAACTGCTGGAATTACAAGATAACAAGGATGAGGATGACCTCAACAGTGGACGAAGATATGATAGGAGATCAAAAGGGGGGAATTGAAGGAAAATGATAAATTATTAGTTTCATATATATTACAACTCAGCAATGAGTAACATACTAAAGGGAAATGTTAGAGTATTAGGTTTTTGTTTTATTACGTATTTCCTTAGGCTGTGAGAGTGTTGTTGGGTGAGTAGTAAAGTGAGGCATGCAGAGGAGGTCATTCACAGAGACGGGCAGCTGATAAGAAACATGCTGACCAGAAGACACAGGGATTAAGGAACACCTTTTGGTCAGGGGGGGTGTTCACTAGTGAGATGAGCAGGTCTCTGGTAATAAACAGGATGTAGACTTAAGCAGAAGGTTAAGTAGGCCTTCTGGTGTTCTGTGATAAATATGATGTAGCCTTAAACAGAGGGTTTTAGCCTGAAGAAAATAGATTAACTGTTGTAAAAGGGCAGGAAACAGACTTGCATTAACTCAGGATTGTATAAAAAGGGGTTGTACGCAAAAGGACTCAGATCTCATTTGTATGCAGCCCTTTGTGAATGTCGATGGGATCTCCAGATGCATCTGTATGGAAATAAACGTGAATCTTTTCCTTTCAACGGACTCAGGGAATCTTTGATTCAACACAAGAAAGAAAAAGATGAAGAACATCTTAAAGAAAAAGTGGTGAAGGAGAAAACCTTGATCAGCTTGATTCCTGAGAGGTCCAGCAGGAGAAGACTGCTGGAAACCAGTAGATCAGCCAACGCCACCTTCTCTCCAGCACTTTTATCCCCATCTGCCCCCTCTCGCATTCCCTAATAATGTTTGATATAATGAATAAATAATACAATTCTTCTCATACCAACCTGTGAATCTTTCTTGGTGACAAACCTGCAGCTGCAAGATGTAAGGAAAAGCATGAGAAGTGCAAAGAGCAACATACAAATGCTTAACTGTGTTTAAAAAAAAACTGGAGACAGGGAAGAATTACATAAATAAATGTGTTCAAATTCGTCAACTTGATGAACTCCAGGCACATTTGTGCAGGAATGATTCAATTATTTATCTAAAAGCATCTGTCAGATTTGTGTGTATGATGGATAAACACGGCGAGTATGAAAGTAAACCAGAATTAACCACAATGATCACATTATTGTTCTAGAAAAGTTACTTAATGGTTCAGGACAAACTGTGTCATTGGAAACATTTTGTCTGATAAAACACTAAAAATGAATACAGATCAGTCAACTGAGCAGCAAACGATGAAACAAGTGGAGGCTGTCTGGGAGTGACGGAAACATTCGTGAGACATGGATTTGAGGACAACTGAGAGGAAGACAAGTTCAAGTGACTATTCTTTGAAAGTCAAACAGCTTCTGATCAACAATATTAAAAAGGACCAAAAACTAGACACGGAATGGAGACAGACCCTTAAGAAAAGCTGGAACCGGCAAGATGGTTAAAGCTGATAGAGGTTTTAACAAAACTGAAAACTGCAGTAAAGGCAATGTTTGTGTATATAAAAACAATGATTGTGTATAAAAAAGGCAATGTTTTTGTGTTGCTGACTGTGTTTCTTTTAACATTTAGTGTAGTAGATGAAAACCTGCGGTGTACCTGTTTGTACTTAAAGCACATTTTACTTGTCTAGATAGTTGTATTATTTGGGATCACATAACTGGGGACTGGGGGTCCTTCATTATCTGCTTCAATGCCAGATTGTGTGGATGGGAGCTCAGAAGAAGAATCATGGTTGTTGTCTTAAGTGTAACAAAAAGGGAAAGATCCTTCACCTCTTCAATAAAGTGCCTGTTAAAACTAGTTTTACTTTGCATCCAGACTGCAAGGTGACCCCCACATCACTCAGAACACTTTAAACTGCTTTCCCCTTCTTATATTTGGAATTTCCAATAGACTCCCACCAAAAAAACTAAAGAAACAATAGCGTTATCACAGAAAGCCACTTTTTGTACTTCTCTCAGCGAAAGAAACACAATATGCAAATGTCTGTCCTGCAGCCTGCACATCATTCAGAACACTTGAAACTGCTTTCCCTTTCTTATATTTGCAATTTCTAATAGATTTCCACCAAAAAACAAAAAAAACCAACAGCGTTATCACAGAAATCGCAAATGTCTGTGCTGTAGACTGATAACACTGTTGTTTCTTGATGTTTTTGCAGGGCAACTATGGCATATTTCATCTGTATGAACGGGGAAGCAGTTTCAACTGTCTTGACGTGATTTCCAGGCTCCAGGACTCTAAATGTCATATTGTGTTTCTGTTGCTGAGAGAAGCACAAAACGCAGAATTCTCTGATAACACTGTTGTTTTCCTATGTTTTTGCAGGGCAACTATGGCAAATTTCATGTCTATGAAAGGGGAAGCAGTTTCAACTGTTTTGAAGTGTTTTCCAGGCTCCAGAACTCTAAATGTCATATTGTTTTTCTCTCGCTGAGAGACGCACAAAACGCAGAATTCATTGATAACACTGTTGTTTCTTGATGTTTTTGCAGGGCAACTGTGGCAAATTGCATCTCTATGAATGGGGAAGCAGTGTCAACTGTTTTGAAGTGATTTCCAGGCTCCAGGACTCTAAATGTCATATTGTGTTTCTCTCGCTGAGAGATGCACAAAACGCAGAATGCTCTGATAACACTGTTGTTTCTTGATGTTATTGCAGGGCAACTATGGCAAATTGCATCTCTATTAATGGGGAAGCAGTGTCAACAGTTTTGAATTGATTTTCAGGCTCCAGTACTCTAAATGTCATATTGTTTTTCTCTCGCTGAGAGATGCACAAAACGTTGAATTCTCTGATAACACTGTTGTTTCTTGATGTTTTTGCAGGGCAACTATGGCATATTTCATCTGTATGAACGGGGAAGCAGTTTCAACTGTCTTGACGTGATTTCCAGGCTCCAGGACTCTAAATGTCATATTGTGTTTCTGTTGCTGAGAGAAGCACAAAACGCAGAATTCTCTGATAACACTGTTGTTTTCCTATGTTTTTGCAGGGCAACTATGGCAAATTTCATGTCTATGAAGGGGGAAGCAGTTTCAACTGTTTTGAAGTGTTTTCCAGGCTCCAGAACTCTAAATGTCATATTGTTTTTCTCTCGCTGAGAGACGCACAAAACGCAGAATTCATTGATAACACTGTTGTTTCTTGATGTTTTTGCAGGGCAACTGTGGCAAATTGCATCTCTATGAATGGGGAAGCAGTGTCAACTGTTTTGAAGTGATTTCCAGGCTCCAGGACTCTAAATGTCATATTGTGTTTCTCTCGCTGAGAGATGCACAAAACGCAGAATGCTCTGATAACACTGTTGTTTCTTGATGTTATTGCAGGGCAACTATGGCAAATTGCATCTCTATTAATGGGGAAGCAGTGTCAACAGTTTTGAATTGATTTTCAGGCTCCAGTACTCTAAATGTCATATTGTTTTTCTCTCGCTGAGAGATGCACAAAACGTTGAATTCTCTGATAACACTGTTGTTTCTTGATGTTTTTGCAGGGCAACTATGGCATATTTCATCTGTATGAACGGGGAAGCAGTTTCAACTGTCTTGACGTGATTTCCAGGCTCCAGGACTCTAAATGTCATATTGTGTTTCTGTTGCTGAGAGAAGCACAAAACGCAGAATTTTCTGATAACACTGTTGTTTTCCTATGTTTTTGCAGGGCAACTATGGCAAATTTCATGTCTATGAAGGGGGAAGCAGTTTCAACTGTTTTGAAGTGTTTTCCAGGCTCCAGAACTCTAAATGTCATATTGTTTTTCTCTTGCTGAGAGACGCACAAAACGCAGAATTCATTGATAACACTGTTGTTTCTTGATGTTTTTGCAGGGCAACTGTGGCAAATTGCATCTCTATGAATGGGGAAGCAGTGTCAACTGTTTTGAAGTGATGTCTAGGCTCCAGGACTCTAAATGTCATTATGTGTTTCTCTCGCTGAGAGATGCACAAAACGCAGAATGCTCTGATAACACTGTTGTTTCTTGATGTTATTGCAGGGCAACTATGGCAAATTGCATCTCTATTAATGGGGAAGCAGTGTCAACAGTTTTGAATTGATTTTAAGGCTCCAGTACTCTAAATGTCATATTGTTTTTCTCTCGCTGAGAGATGCACAAAACGTTGAATTCTCTGATAACACTGTTGTTTCTTGATGTTTTTGTTAGACAACTATGGCAAATTGTATTTGTATGAATGGGTAAGCAGTGTGAACTGTTTTGAAGTGATTTCCAGGCTCCAGTACTCTAAATGTCATATTGTGTTTCTCTCGCTGAGAGACGCACAAAACGCATAATTCTCTGATAACACTGTTGTTTCATGATGTTTTTGCAGGAAACCTGTGGCAAATTGCATTTGTATGAATGGGGAAGCAGTGTGAACTGTTTTGAAATGATTTCCAGGCTCCAGGACTCTAAATGTCATATTGTGTTTCTCTCGCTGAGAGACGCACAAAACGCAGAATTCTCTGATAACACTGTGATTTCTTGATGTTTTTGCTGGGCAACTATGGCAAATTGCCTTTGTATGAATGGGGAAGCAGTGTGAACTGTTTTGAAGTGATGTCTAGGCTCCAGGACTCTAAATGTCATATTGTGTTTCTCTCGCTGAGAGACGCATAAAACGCATAATTCTCTGATAACACTGTTGTTTCTTGATGTTTTCGTTAGACAACTATGGCAAATTGCATTTGTATGAATGGGTAAGCGGTTTCGACTCTTTTGAAGTGATTTCCAGGCTCCAGGACTCTAAATGTCATATTGTGTTTCTCTCCCTGAGTGACGCACAAAACGCAGAATTCTCTGATAACACTGTTGTTTCATGATGTTTTTGCAGGAAAACTGTGGCAAATTGCATTTGTATGAATGGGGAAGCAGTGTGAACTGTTTTGAAATGATTTCCAGGCTCCAGGACTCTAAATGTCATATTGTGTTTCTCTCGCTGTCAGACGCACAAAACGAAGAATTCTCTGATAACACTGTTGTTTCTTGATGTTTTTGCAGGAAAACTTTGGCAAATTGCATTTGTATGAATGGGGAAGCAGTGTGAACTGTTTTGAAGTGATGTCTAGGCTCCAGGACTCTAAATGTCATATTGTGTTTCTCTCGCTGAGCGACGCACAAAACGCATAATTCTCTGATAACACTGTTGTTTCTTGATGTTTTTGCAGGGCAACTATGGCAAATTGCATCTATATGAAGGGGAATGTAGTTTCAACTGTTTTGAAGTGATTTCCAGGCTCCAGGACTCTAAATGTCATATTGTGTCTCTCTCGATGAGAGGAGCTTTAAACGCGGAATTCACTGATAACACTGTTGTTTCTTCATTTTTTTGCTTGGCAACTATGGCAAATTGCATCTATATGAAGGGGAATGTAGATTCAACTGTTTTGAAGTGATTTCCAGGCTCCAGGACTCTAAATGTCATATTGTGTCTCTCTCGCTGAGAGAAGCTCAAAACGCGGAATTCACTGATAACGCACTATTGTTTCTTCATGTTTTTGCTGGGCAACTATGGCAAATTGCATCTATATGAAGGAGAATGTAGTTTCAACTGTTTTGAAGTGATTTCCAGGCTCCAGGACTCTAACTGTCATATTGTGTCTCTCTCGCTGAGAGAAGCTTAAAACGCGGAATTCACTGATAACGCACTCGTGTTTCTTCATGTTTTTGCTGGGCAACTATGGCAAATTGCATCTATATGAAGGGGAATGTCGTTTCAACTGTTTTCATGTAATTTCCAGGCTCCAGGACTCTAAATGTCATATTGTGTCTCTCTCGCTGAGAGAAGCTCAAAACGCGGAATTCACTCATAACGCACTATTGTATCTTCATGTTTTTGCTGGGCAACTATGGCAAATTGCATCTATATGAAGGAGAATGTCGTTTCAACTGTTGTCATGTAATTTCCAGGCTCCAGGACTCTAAATGTCATATTGTGTCTCTCTCGCAGAGAGAAGCTTAAATCGCGGAATTCACTCATAACGCACTTGTTTCTTCATGTTTTTGCTGGGCAACTATGGCAAATTGCATCTATATGAAGGGGAATGTAGTTTCAACTGTTTTCATGTAATTTCCAGGCACCAGGACTCTAAATGTCATATTGTGTCTCTCTCGCTGAGAGAAGCTTAAAACGCGGAATTCATTGATAACGCACACTTGTTTCTTCATGTTTTTGCTTGCCAACTATGGCAAATTGCATCTATATGAAGGAGAATTTCGTTTCAACTGTTGTCATGTAATTTCCAGGCTCCAGGACTCTAAATGTTATATTGTGTCTCTCTCGCTGAGAGAAGCTTAAAACGCGGAATTCACTGATAACGCACTATTGTTTCTTCATTTTTTTGCTTGGCAACTATGGCAAATTGCATCTATATGAAGGGGAATGTAGTTTCAACTGTTTTCATGTAATTTCCAGGCTCCAGGACTCTAAATGTCATATTGTGTCTCTCTGGCTGAGAGAAGCTCAAAACGCGGAATTCACTGATAACGCATTTGTTTCTTCATGTTTTTGCTGGGCAAATATGGCAAATTGCATCTATATGAAGGGGAATGTAGTTTCAACTGTTTTCATGTAATTTCCAGGCTCCAGGACTCTAAATGTCATATTGTGTCTCTCTCGCTGAGAGAAGCTTAAAACACGGAATTCATTGATAACACTGTTGTTTCTTCATGTTTTTGCTGGGAAACTATGGCAAATTGCATCTATATGAAGGGGAATGTAGTTTAAACTGTTTTGAAGTGATTTCCAGGCTCCAGGACTCTAAATGTCATATTGTGTCTCTCTCGCTGAGAGAAGCTTAAAACGCGGATTTCACTCATAACGCACTATTGTTTCTTCATGTTTTTGCTGGGCAACTATGGCAAATTGCATCTATATGAAGGGGAATGTAGTTTCAACTGTTTTCATGTAATTCCCAGGCTCCAGGACTCTAAATGTCATATTGTGTCTCTCTCGCTGAGAGAAGCTTAAAACGCGGAATTCACTGATAACGCACTTGTTTCTTCGTGTTTTGCTGGGCAACTATGGCAAATTGCATCTATATGAAGGGGAATGTAGTTTCAACTGTTTTCATGTAATTTCCAGGCTCCAGGACTCTAAATGTCATATTGTGTCTCTCTCGCTGAGAGAAGCTTTAAACGCGGAATTCACTGATAACACTGTTGTTTCTTCATGTTTTTGCTGGGCAACTATGGCAAATTGCATCTATATAAGGGGAATGTAGTTTCAACTGTTTTGAAGTGATTTCCAGGCTCCAGGACTCTAAATGTCATATTGTGTCTCTCTCGCTGAGAGACGCACAAAACGCAGAATTCATTGATAACGCACTTGTTTCTTCGTGTTTTGATGGGCAACTATGGCAAATTGCATCTATATGAAGGGGAATGTAGTTTCAACTGTTTTCATGTAATTTCCAGGCTCCAGGACTCTAAATGTCATATTGTGTCTCTCTCGCTGAGAGAAGCTCAAAACGCGGAATTCACTGATAACGCACTTGTTTCTTCGTGTTTTTGCTGGGCAACTATGGCAAATTGCATCTATATGAAGGGGAATGTAGTTTCAACTGTTTTGAAGTGATTTCCAGGCTCCAGGACTCTAAATGTCATATTGTGTCTCTCTCGCTGAGAGAATCTCAAAACGCGG
>CM026205.1:25673089-25790589 GCA_014839995.1 Xenentodon cancila
TACAGGCAAGAGGCAATGTGAAATTCCCTAAGGTATATTAACAATATAAAGTAACTCTCATCAAAGTAAATAGGAATCATATCATATCATCATAAAAAGTAAATCTCTCACATATCTACTCACTCAGTGTGAAACCTGGGCCTGTTTGGATAAACACAGAGCTGGTATCCTGACGGGAATTGAAGAAAGACACACACAAAGCTCTTCCTCAACAGCTTTCAGTCACTTTCTGTCACTCTCTGTTTTTAGTTATTATAGCAGTCAGGCTGGAAAAGCTCACCTCACACAGATATGTTGTGGAAAATGGGAGCAATGTCAAAAAAGCTTTGGTTGCCAGAATGGGTAACTCCTTGGCTGTAGCCAACCAAAATCTGTCCAAAGGTAGCTCAGCAAAGCTTAGATTTAAACCTGATGCTGAGCTATACAGGTTCCTAACCTAGTAAAGGCATTCAGTGAAGGGTGAGGAGAAATAAAATGACATCTTCTCCTCAAGAGTTTTCAAATATTTAACTATTATCTCATACTATGCAGCAGTGTTAACATCTGAACATTTTGTGGTAAGTAGGAACATTTCAAGATTGCCACCCTCCAAATGTTGTTGCCAGAGGTGCACCTTTGAATGGAACCCATTTATCTTGTCTGTACTTTTAAGCAGGTTTTCATTTTGGCCTTGCATTTATGTGTTCAGTTCAATCAGATGATGAAAAATATCTGCCAGGTATGCCAGTCTTTCACACCACTCATCACTTGCAAACAGCTTTGCATAAGAGGATCTTTATGTCAGAAACACTTTTCATACACACCAGTCCAGAACAACCATTGGACCTCTGTATGAAACAGCAAGGCTTTATGCTCTGCTCCGATGTCCTTACCCAAAGATGCAAATATGCAACTTTTCACAGGTCGTGACTTTACAACGTTTACCATGCGCACAACATCATCCAACACAGGAACTAGGTCTGCTGGTAAAGTCTTGGCTATGACAGCCTCACGGTGTAAGACACAATGCATGACAGTCACATTTGGGTTTCTTTCCTTCACTCTGATTACAAAGTCTTTGGTGCACCCAACCATGGCTGCAGCTTAGTGCAGGCACTCGTCCTGGTTTTCCAGTTAAGTTCTCCTGTTTCATGATATTCCAATGTGACTCAAAAGATTTGCTCTCCTGTTGTTTTTTTGGCAATGCCTTGCAAAATCAGAGGTTTTCTCTGATTACGTCTCCATCCACTAAACACACTTTTGCCAAAGGTTCAGCGTGTCCACTAGTATCAGTAGAGTCTTCAAGCTGCAACCCATGTTTCTTACTGATACAAATATTTTCCAAAGCCACACATTCAATGTCTGCAGACATGTCATCAATACGTCTGGAAATTGTATTATCTGAAAGGGGGTCTTTAGTAATTTCTTTAATCACTTCAGGTCCAAGCATCTCATTTACAATAGCTTGTTTTGTTTGGAGGTGCCGTTTAAGCTTACTTGGGACCATAGCACTGTTGGATATCATTTCACCACACACCATACACAACGGAGTCTGTGTCGTTGCATCCCCGGTGGAAGTAAATCCAAATGAAGGATAGCTTTCATTGATTGCCTCACGTCAGTGACTTTGCTCAAACTCACCATCTTTGCTTTCTTTTGACCTCCTCTCATACTAGGGGCTTCATCTGAGTCCGACTTTTGTCCAGGGTCCAGTTTAGATTTAGCTTTGTTCTTTTTTTTTTTTTTAAAACGTCTCCATCACTGTCACCATATAGTCTCACTAGACACAATGCGACTATCACAGCAATCTGTTGCATCCTTGCATCACTAATTTTCTTGTCTCAAAATACAATTCAGTTACCTACCTGTTGCTACTTACTGATATAAGCAAGTATTACTACTATTACTATTGTATGACTATTATTTTTAGACCAATAGGTGAATTTTGATAATTTCCTATGGTACACCTGAGTGCCGTGGCACAGTGGTTGAAAAAAACACTGATCTAAAGTAATCAAAATCTAGTTACCATCTGTTTTTGGCCTCATTAATACAATGTAGTTATGCTGTAATGCTACTTGATCATTACACATCACTGCATCACATAAGGGCTTTGCCTTAAAAATATTTTTAATAATCATTTGAATGTATATTGAATAATTTGAATGTCCATCTGCTGTCTTCCTTTGTTGGCTCTTTTTGCAACAGTAACAGCAGTCTTAATAATTTGTCCAAAACGAAATATGTTTTCGTCCATCTTCTTTGAAGTCGAAATCGTCTTCTTATTTTGTTTAAGATTAGTCTCCCATGATGATATACGGAGAGAGCTGGGAGATTAGACTCATAAAAGAAAAAAAACGCAATTAAATGGACCCCTCACCTCACTGCTGAATTTTGCTTTTGTTTTGCGAAAAAGCTAATCGAAATCCACCTAATGACCCTTTGAAGAGATTTAAATCATGACTATTGTAATTAATTTCCCTTGGGGGATTAACAAATTATTTTGAACTAAATTATCACTGTTGCATTTTATTGTTGTTCAGTTTTAACACTGTTTTATTGTTTTGCGCTTTTTGTCGGTGTTGCGTTGTGTGTATTGGCTTTTCGTTTAAAAGTGTTTGGGTTTATCGTTCTTTGGTTTTGATCACTGCTGCGTTTGAATGTTGTTTAATTTTAACACTGATGTGTTTAGTGCTGTTTGGTTTTATCACTGTGGCGTTTACTGTCCATCGGTTTTATCACGATTATGTTTTTGTGTTGCGTGGTTTTAACACTAGTATATGTTTCTGTGCTTGGGCTTCTTCCGTTTGGTTCCTGTAAGCCGTAAGTAGTCATTGGATTTCCGACAGCCGTGAATGCGTCACAACGTATCTGCGCCGCGCTGACGAAAGCCATCGGTGGGGAAGGCTGGAGAAGACAAGATGGCGGAGTGAGTGGGTTGCGCTTTGTGAGGACGGCCGCGACCCTCAAACATCGACAAAAACGTTTTTAAAAGGACGGCCTAAGTTATCCGTACAGTCAGAGCTTTGGTTTTGGCTCCTCGGCTGGGAGGAGGTCGGGGTATTTTTCTGCGGTGGCGGCGTGAGCTCTACGCTGCGGGAGTTGCAGTGGCAGGCCCCGGTTTTGTTCGGATTTAGTTGTGGCTGTAAGCGCTACCATTTCTCGTTTTATACCGACGGGTTTTCATCCAGCATCCGCCACATCAGCGGCATATGACCGAAGCGAATATCCCGGGAAAACTACACACAGTGTTTGTTTGTGTTTTCTCTGTCAACGACGCCGTTGGACGTGAGAGCCGTTCCACAACAACCCCCAACAAGGCCGATCATCGCTCCCTCCGACCATCGAGGCTCCCGTGGAGATCATGGCGAGCAGCAGCGGCTCCAAAGCCGAGTTCATAGTCGGTGGGAAGTACAAGCTGGTCAGGAAGATCGGGTCGGGATCGTTCGGGGACATTTACCTGGCCATCAACATCACAAACGGGGAGGTAATGTGTCAGTACAGATCTGCTCTTTGTGTGCAGGAGGCCGCAGCTGAGGATCAATCAGTATTGATCCGCAGCATGCGCGTGCGTGTGAGCTGACATGTCGGTGCTGTCATTTCAGGAGGTAGCGGTAAAGCTGGAGTCACAAAAAGCCAGACACCCCCAGCTGTTGTACGAGAGCAAGCTGTACAAGATCCTGCAGGGAGGGGTCGGGATTCCGCACATCAGGTGAGCACGGTCCGGTTTCGCTGCTCCGGACGTTTTCAGGTGACCCGGTCTCAGCAGGGTGCGCAAACGTGTGCGCGGCCTCGGAGGCGAGCGGCCGAGAGGCGCAACGGGAGCTCGCCTGGAAATGGCCGCTGTTCCTTTGTTGTGTTCCTCCTTCGCTGTTAGAAAATGGCGGCCGGGAGCGGCCCCGACCTGCCTCAGCGAGGGCTTCCCCCCCTGCCCGTCTCAATCGGAGATCCCTGTAATTCGTGAGCATGGGGTCTGCACACGCACGCGCAAATGTTGTTGCCCAGCAACACTATCAGGATTGCGTTCCACAAGCAAACGTCCATTTAATGACTGACAGTGGACGCAGCGAGTTTTACAGGAGAGCCGTAGAGAAAATAACTATTTATTTGGCCAAGAGCACATTTTTAGGTGTTCTTTGTAGTTCGTACTTGGTAGTAGGACTCTGGAGAACGAAGTTCAGAGGACTTAAGTCTTTCTACTTGATAACGTCACATCTTAGTTACCCAATGTTCAAAAACATCTATAGTTGAACATTAAAAAAAAAAACCTGCTATGGAGATTTCCTCATGGTAGTTTTTTCTTTGTCACCTAGTCTGGGCTTGTTAGCCAATAGTGAGTTGTTTTCAAATACTAGTATTTTTTGTGTAGTATTTTATTTCTAACATCAAATAAACAATATTGTAGAGTTGTATTTCCTGTCTGAGAAACTCCAGGATGAAGAATTACAGGTTTGACCATCATGGTTCTGGTTTCAGCCTGATATTGAGCCTTGAGAATGTCCTTTTGTTTTTAACTTTCTTTCTGGGATTTTCTATCTTAAAATAAATTAATATTACCAACATAATAATTGATGGCTAGCTCAGTTTAACTCATGTGCTGCCACTTTTGGCCACTCAAAACCAGAATTTCCAAGACTATTGAGACCTCCAGTTTTGCCTTTTAGAGAAATAAAGAAGAATTGGAGTTATGTTTTAAAATTTTCCATCATATTAGATGGTGCATAAATGTGAATTCTCACTGATACCAACACTCTTATTTTTAGCAGTATCTGCAAGTATGTATGATACTGGTATGGGTATTGAAACAACTCTAAACATAATATGACTCACTATTGAAGATTTTCTCTGTCACTGTGCAGTTACGGTTAACAACAAATCTAATAAAAGCAGTCACTGGAAGGTGCATTTACAGTCAAAACTATGCAGACAAAAATGTAAACAAAAACAAATTTACAATATTCAAAATTGCATTAAAAAACTGATTAGAAAGTGCTAAGAGTGCGTGCGTTCAGCGTTGGGGCACTATTAGTTTGTTTAGTTCGTCTTGATAATCCCAAAGCCCATTCCTGGTACTGGAGCCTGTATTGAGCTCTGCGGCCCGTACCAGAAGGCAGCATGCTTAACAGGCCGTAGACTTAAAACTGATACTTTATATGATTATATTAACAGGCTATACGCTTTTGTAGTTTAGCTGTTTTAAAGTTTGGAAATTAAAAGATAAAGATAAATAAAATATGTAACTTCAGTATTAATGCCATTTGTCTAAACCACAAATATGAAGTTAGAAAGGGATGGAACAGTCTCAGCTCTGACTACCTCTTTCATGACATATATTTTTTTTTTTTTTTCAACGTGTGGTTGTCTGT
Organism: Xenentodon cancila; assembly: GCA_014839995.1. NCBI lineage: Eukaryota > Metazoa > Chordata > Actinopteri > Beloniformes > Belonidae > Xenentodon > Xenentodon cancila. The sequence continues at coordinate 25,678,435 of CM026205.1, forward strand.
ATTTGTGTTCTTGTTAAACATCAGTCTCATGTGGAATTCTGTTCCAGGTCATACAATGAAATCCCTGGATGTGTTGTGGTTTCAACAATTTTACTCAGAATGCATGTAGTGGACACTTGCGGTGATTTAGGGTGGCCTAGTATCGCAGAATGCATTTCATATAAAGGTGGTCAGAGCTGAGACTGGTTCCACCCCTAGAGCCAGCTGCCGTGAACGGATCAGTAAAGTCACGCTTGAAAAGGGAATTGTACTGTAACTCAGAAGATTATTGTCCAAAGTGTTATGCAGTTTTTTCATAAAGAGCTCAGAAAATGTAATTAATAAAAAAGGCTAGAATAATTGAAAGTATATGCCAACTAAAAAAGACATGTGTAAGTGTATTCAGATAATTTTCAAACACCTAATGCCATAATCCTTCAGCTTCATAAGTCAGAACGGGGAATGCTGCAGAGTCAAAACAAAAAATGGACACTGAAAGAGTGAAAGCAAGCCGTTTCCACTGCTAGCCATTGTTGGGAATATTAAAAAACATATCTTTTGAATTTTACTGATGGTAAATACAGCTGTTCAGTTGCAAGACTAAAGTACTGTTTTGTAGTTATTAGATGTCTTAATCATATTAGCCAAAAGCCACACAAAAACTACGTTGCTGTAGTATAAAAACTATTTTATTGAAAAACGTTTGGTCTGCGTCTGTCAATAAGGATAAGCTGTACTAGGGTTTATTTTTTGTTTTTTTTTTTAGAAAATATGATCTTCAGGAGGTGTTGCCAGACAACAAATTTATTTGCCCCGAAAAAGAAGCCAAAGCCACTGATACATGATTAGCCAACTTTCTGGCATCTTCTGTTTTGGTTCAGCCTTTTTTTAATTTTGCCATCATAGAGTGTAACATTCAACAGTGCTGCCGGGGGCTCTGAGAAGGAGCTATTGGATTTATGTCTTAGTAAATATGCTGGTATGTCTTGAATATACTTTGGGAATGACTTTAAAATCCTTTCTAGCTGGATGTGCAGCAATAATTTCTTCTCTGTGGTCTTTGCAGATGTCAAGCTACTGACATTTGGCTATCCAAAAGGTCTTTACAACGGCCAGTGGTTGGTTTGAGACTGATGATCAGTAGCACCTGGCTGCAGCTGGAATTTTGTTTTAGTTTTTCTTCTGGAATAATGTTGCAGTGTTTTTCATCTCAGGTTGGGTTTACTTCCAGTTTAGATTCACTATGGGCCAGGCCTTATGTCCTGATATGTAGAATATTAGAGAATGTCCTGTTTGTTTTTTAATAAGTGTGTTACATGACCACCTCAGTACTGTTCATGTTACATGTGAGTTATGTTTACTGGATAGACTTTATTCATGGGGTACTTCGGCTTAGTCAAACTTGGCTGGTGTTAGCCATAGACCGTGTATAACAATGGAAGAAGTATTTGATTGCGTGACCCACTGCTGGTTTTGAAGCCCCCTTTCCTTCGTACGGGGCACAGCCATGTTGCTCAGCAAGATGACGGAAACACGCCCACTCAGTCTAGGAGCTTTGCTCCTAGCTCCTTAAGCCAAAATCCACTGAAATTGTTGCAGAGGTGCCTGAGGTACTGTTTTACATATGGACTCGACAGCAATATCAAAGCTGACCGTCGCGTTTAGCCGACGCTGGGTTGATACAAACGGATGGTTGCTATATGAGGGCGGTAGCATGACGATTACAAATAAGGAAGTAATAATGGCTAGCGATTGGCTGAGTCAACTGCCAATCAAGGATATTAGAAATAAATGAATTGCTTGATATAATATCTCCTGGTGTGATACAAAGAAATTCAACCCCCTTTCCGAGTTGTGAAATTCATGGGTGTGAAAGTTTTTTTTTTTTAAACTGGGCTTTTTATTTCTGCTCTAAAGTTGGACATTTTAACATGGGAGCCAATGGAGATTGACGTGCCATCCTTTATCGGTCAGTCGGGGAACTGCAACAAAACTTGGTTCCCCATGAGCGTCAGTCTGGAAGTGAGATGGTCTGTGCTTGGGTTTACTGAGTATTTTAGCTTGACTGGGTGAGCTGGGTTCTGTTAGCTCAGCTTGGGTCAGTTTAAAAGTCCCAGACTGTGCTTTCCTTGAATTTGAAAGAATTATGGACAGCTTTCAGGCTGTGTTATCATTTTAGGACGTGCATTTCTGATTAAAGAGTAAATAAAGGTTTTGGAAGAGCAGTCATACCAGCAGCTTCTAGAAATTTCTTTTTTTCTTCTTTTTTTCCTACGATGACTTTGTGCTTACACAAGTGCTACTTGCCGCTGCCCAGAAAGTTTTTGACTGGCACAAACTATTTTGGTGCTGATCAATATGAACAGGGATCAAAATACCACAAAGTTGTTCTCCTTTTAATACCAGCATCAGGCATACTTGCATATTCTGCCCAAAATAAGGGTATTGGGATCATTGTGTATTTATTTCCGTGGGCTAACGGATACCTCTTAATTTTCACAAATGAAGTGCAGTATCAAATTATTGCTCTAAAAGACAGCATAGGTAGTTACGCAATTCTGCTTAGCAATTTCCTGTAAGTCAGCAGATGGAGACAAGTTGTTGGAGTCAGCTAGCTGTGTAGCATCAGCATTATGGTGGTATTTTAAACAAGAATGTTCATTATGTGAGGCTGCTGTTTCCAGAGGTGAGAAACAATGTCACACATTTATTAAGATACTTTCATTGGCTTTCAGAAAATGTGATTTTTGGTATTAACCATTAATATATGTGCAAACAAAGGGGAAAAAATAAAAGAAAATGTGACTTTTGTGTCACTGTGACTTCTACTTTGCCGGTAATGCCTCCCGAATCACCATCCCTCTGCTTAACTCGCCTCCCAGCATGGTGTGTCAGATAACATGCCTTGCGTTTATAGTACCCAGCATACGTTAAACACACGTTCATCATCCAGCGACAATAGCGGGATCTAATGTAAAAACGCCTACAGACTGCAGGCTTTCACTAGTGTTCTAGTTGTAGGTTCTCTGATTCACAGCTGGGACTCATTTGCCTAATTAATGTCTTTCACAATGCTGTTTGTGCTTCAGTGAAGCATAATGACTTTTATCTTCTTTATACATTTCAATAATTCTGTTAGTTTAAAAAAAAAAAAACAATTAAACTACGTTCACTGATAAGACTACATTAACATTTTTAAATCATAAATAAAACAATGATAAAATGCAGTATTTTAAAGGCTTCTTAATCACAATTTGACATCATCATTAGGAAATTCAAAGAACACTCGGTTAGATGGCAGAACGGTGGCCTAGTGTTAAGCACTTTTGCCTCACAGCAAGAAGGTTCCTGGTTCAGCTTTTCTGTGTGGAGTTTGTGTGTTCTCCTCATGCTTGCATGGGTTTGCTCCGGGTACTAGATTACTAGATTAAATCTTAGGTGTGTACGTGAGCGTGAATGGTTGTTTGTCTATATATGTGGTGAAGGGCTGGCGACCTGTCCAGGGTGTTGCCCTGCCTTTCGCCTGTAATTATAGGCTCCACCAAAAACTCCTGTGACCCTGTACAGGATTATGGTGGTATAGAAAGTGAATGGATGGATCATTTAAGAGATTAACTGTATCATATCAGAAGGAGGGTTGACGTAGAGATGGATAAAGGCATAAGAGATGAGTGGATGATGGTATATAAAAAGGATGATTGATATTGATGGATGGATAGATGGAATGACAGATGGACAGGTCAAAGTTACATGGCACCTATCTGTCTGCCCATGTGTGTATCATGACTGGCTCTGTCAATTATTGCTTATTGATTAACAGCGATTTTATTTATAAACACACAAACGCAAACACCAGATTCTAGTCATAAACTCTGGTTTCAGGTAACAATAAAAAGAGAGGGAGTGAAACTGTCAAATTATAACACCATCTAAGTATTTTTTACACGTCTGCTTCTGTCTTGTTCTCTGCGCTTTTGTCTTCCTTCATGTCTCTCTGTCTACCATCTATTCCTCTTCTTCCTTTTACTTGCATCCATTCTGGTTCCTCTTCTCTTGCCCTTCCTTTCCACTTCTTCCTCCTTGTCTTACTATTAATCTTTATTTGGATGAATTTCAAGTTATTTAGCAATTCAAAAGGTTCATCACCTTCCTCATAGTTCAACAATTTAATTTAGGATCAACTGTCAGTCCTTCTTTTGGCGTTCAGCCACTTTCTAAATTCTGCTGAATTTGATCATTCTGTAAGAGTTTGGGCTAAATTGTTAAACCTGTCCCCTGTTCAACACAGTTCCTTTCTTCAGCCAATCTTCCTCTCTTCAGCTTCATTTTTCTTCAGCTCATCTTCATTTCAACTGATTATCCTGCCTTAAAGGTATTTTTCACTTCAGCCTATCTTCCTGTCTTTAGCCTTTATTCTCCTCTTTAGCTGATCTTCCTTTTTTTGAGGTCAGCTTCTTGTCTTCAACTCATCTTCCTTGGTTCAGAAGATCTCTTTAGCTGATCTTACCCTCAGTGTCATCTTCTTCTCTTCAGCGCATCTTCCTGCCTTAAGCCCATTTTCCTCTCTTTAGCAAATATTCCTCTTTTCTGTCTCTCCTCCTGTGTTCAGCTCCTTTTTCTCTTTGTCGGTTTTCTTAAGAGATTTCAAATATCTGAGCTACATTTTACCGTTTCCTCTTTTTTTTCCACCAGATTTTAGCAATTTCTTTGCATCAAAAAATAGCTTAACTGCTGAAAATCAAAGTTCAGCTCTTATTTAGTACCTCATCATTCAACGCTGCATTTTCAAAGGAAATGCAACCTTTTATAGCTTTTAATCTCTTCTTTCTGCTTAGAAATATCACCAAACTTTGTACTACTTTATAAACCAGAGTTGGAGATGATTGTGGTTTTATTTCATCTTTAGACTATTGCAATAGCCTTTTTACCTGTTTAAACAAAAAAGAACATAACCGTCCACAAACAGTTCAGAATGCTGCTGCAAGGCTCCTAACAAACATAAAAAAAGACCTGTTAAGACACCCCATAACCCCTGTTTTAATCTCTTTTAACTGGTTACCAGTACATTGCAGTCCATTTAAAATATTTTAGTTCTAACTTTCAGAGCATGGTCAAGCTCCTGTATATATCTGACTTTTTAGATTGCCATACCACGTCTCGCCGTCTGTCGGGGTCTGGTAAGACCTTTTTTTTACACAGGCATTTAATTAGACTTGGGCTAGTCCTATGTTGTGTATATTCTTTCTTGTGTTTTTCTTGTTTTATGTGTGTTTCTTGCTCCCTCAGTTTTATACCTGTGTCTTATCTTTTTATGTGTGGCTTGTGGAGCATTGGCTTTTAACCTGTGAAAAGTGCTATATAAATAACCTTTATGTACTTACTCCTGTCTTTCTCCTCTTCCTCTACTTGGCTGTCTTCAGGAGGAGGGTCCCCCCCTATGATCCACGTCTTGATCAAGGTTTTTTTCCTCTTAAGACCAATTTTTGCTCCCTTGCATATGTAAATGGGCACATCTGTTTCAAGTGTTGACTTCTGTCGCCACCCTCATACTTCCATGTGTCTTTTACATTGCCTTGGTTGTCTATACATCCACTGGTGGACAGTGCTGAGTACAGAGTCCACTTCAGCATTTTGACATCAGTTTCAGACACTGGTTGGTGGTGGAAAAGCACCACTACATAGTAGTTTGCAACTGCCCAGAAACACCAGAAGAAAAACACAAAAAGGCAGTTTAAGTAAACATGGCAAAGGTGAACATCATGACAGAGTGATAGAGTTAAGCTCTTGGAAAGAGAAATAAGAAAGGCAGCACAGTAGACAGCAATGGTCTGTTTGACTATTAAACACATTATGGCATGTGGCTGAAGAATTCCTCTTTTCTGGTTTGTTCCTTTTTGTTGGGCACATGTTAGCGATGCTGCTAAATGCTGTCCCCGCCATTTCTGGTGGTATTGTTCTATTTGCTGTGTCAAGCGATGGATACGAAAGGGTCCATCTGTTTGTGTAGCCATCCTCTGTGTTGAGCATAAATGGGCCTTTTAAAGGGAAGATTTTCTTGTATTTCTTGATTTTTAATATCGGTAAAACTGAAGGGAAAGGTATATCAAAAAAATCACTGTCACATTTTCACTTGGAAAAAGGGTTTTCATTACTTGCTTGCTTCTGGTTTTATCATCATAATGTTGGAGCAGTTGAAGTAGCTGTTGCTGCTTCTTGGATGTTGGAAGTTGCATGTAACACATGCCATAACTGTTTAAAATTGTTGCCCTGCGGTGGCAAGCAATGTACCATCTACGTTTTTCATTTTTCCACCCTGGGATGAAAATCATGGAGGGTCTTTGTGAAGCTGTGGGACATTCCTGGAATTTCAGTTGAAGGTGGTCTTTTTTGCGTTCTATGTTAAACTTGAGCCTGGGGATGGGAATCGAGAACCGGTTTTTAGTAGTTTGACCCTGTGGAATATCTAATCAGCCTCCCTAACCATTCAGTTTATAGGTTCTGCTAACAACTGATGGATTTGCATGATGATGTCATGTTCACACATCGTGTCTTGTCTCAGAATGTTTCCAACATGTCACGTGTCCCATTGGTTTGTAAACACCGGCCATATTGCTCAGGAACACGCCCACTGCATATGTCAATCACAGTTAGCTTTGCGCCGGCACATCAGACCTTTACAGCGGGATATACCATTTAACGTCTTGATTCAAAGGTTTAATTAAAAAAATTACCATTGCTTTTACCGACACTGGGTTCATACAAACGGATGGTTGCTATAAAATGCCCAGGGGCGGGGCGGGGTGGGGATGTAAAGAAGTTAAAGTCAGACCAGCAGGTCTGACAGGCTCCAGCGTCACTGAGTTTCCCCGTCAAGGTAGCAGAATCGGAGCAAATAACCAGTAAAGGTGTGTTGAATAGCAGAGTTGGATTTCGCTGTTGTGCTGCAGTATCTGCAGTAGACTTGACTCAGGACCAGGAAACTCACCTGTACTTTGCTTAAAAAAAAGATGTGTGATATGTCATTATTTACCCAGGTGGGAATAGAAAATCACTAAAATCCACTTCTAACCACATGCAGGACAGCCGCCCTTGAGAACTAGCATTGGGCATTACTGGTCTAGGAAGCCTACACTTTTGATACTCTGGACAACGCCAAAAGAGAGAAGCAGACTTTGCAGTCATGCTTGCCCAATTACCACTACTGAGTCCATTTACAACCAAAGACCAACTGTAACAGAAATGCACTGGACATAATGTAATTTGCAATTTGAAATCATATTTTCTAAGGAATAAATGAAATGGGGAGGCCAAATTATCAATCGATTTAAAGACAGATGTGAGATCTCTTGGCATGCTGAATTGTTTAACTGCTAAAATAAACTGAAGCATTACTGCAGATGACTATTACAGCTGTTGGTGAGTGAAAGTAATTAATGTTCCAGGCAGCTGTGTATGAATGTGAAAAATTTTAAATGGCTGTTCACCCAGCAAATGAATACCTCAATATTAACAGCAAAAGGGGGAAATGTTCCACATAGAAATGCCGGTATGTAAGCCCTTGGAGCGAGGCAGCGTCTTGTAAATTACAATCGGTCATGTGATTTGGATGCACTAGCACATCGGTTGCTCCAGAGTTATGGCTCTAATGCCACTTTAGAATATAAAGCAATACATTTATTTATATTATGGGGCAAAGGTGTTTGTTTGGTAGACTGCTTGCCAATGGCTAGTCATCATCACCACCTCATCAGTCATCATCATGCTATGAAGCTTAGTGAAGTAATCTGTAGTTTGTACTCTCTGGAGATCCAGTGTTGCCCGCATGCAGCAGTCAGCTCTGATTTCAGCACCAAAACAATATGTGAAATTGAATATTCTGTTGTAAGCGTTTGTCAGCAGCTCCTCCATTGTGTATGGTCTGGAGCTGGTGGCTCCATTGACTTTTTTATTTTTATTTTTTATATATATATATATATATATATATATATATATATATATATATATATATATATATATATATATATATATATATATATATATATATATATATATATATATATATATATATATATATATATATATATATATATATATGAGATTAGTCAGGCTGGTCAAGTTAAAAATCTGAAAATTCCGGTCACCACATCTCTAAACACAACATCTTACCATCACATATGTTACGTCACATAAAGTGACTTTGTGGCTGAGGATATTTTTTTTTAAAAAGGGAAAAATCATCAGTCATGACAATAATGCATTAGATTTGTATAGCACGTTCGATTTAACTGACTGTAGGATATGCAATGACTCCAGTTTCAATTGTGATTTCAACCTGGGCTTCCAACGGTCGCACAAAATAATTTAGCTTTTTATGCTGCCATGTTCTCAATGTCTCTTCAGGTGTAGACTCCACCTGATCATAGGTGAGTCATTCTCAGGTAATGTGTAGATCAAAATAGTTAAGGAGCTATTGTAGCAGCTCTACCAATGTTGGCTGTTTGCATGAGTCATTCTGAAATGTAAGTTCACTGTAAAAACGTAATCTTTGACTTTTTTGACCCGTCTCTGCTGTTGGCTCTTAAGAATATACATTTTGTTAATGTGATTGTGAAATATTAATTTGGAGAATTTATTGAATATTACCAGAGCTAGAAATGTGTACTGGGAAAGTTTGAAAATGGACCTTGAAAGTGCTTGACTTTGACTTAGTAAAAGATGTATGAACTTTGACATGTTCTTCCATGGTGTAACAGCTGATTGAGAACAGTCTGAGTCACGCCGAGTCTTCCTGAGACCGTCTGAATGTTAAATGAAAGCCGTGACATGAAGAAAAACAAGAAACTATGAGGTGTGGCACCTTGATGGAGGTAACCGGGTTGTGAAAGAGCTGGAACAAGCAGCAGGACCAACAGGTCCGACAGGCTCCAACATGACTGAGTTAGATCACGAAGGGAGCAGCACTAGAAATACTCCTGAAAAGGCAGAGCTTTCATTAAAAGCTGGTGTCCATGAATTATTAAAACTGATGAGCTTTGTTCCTGAATATCATCTAGACAGAAACCTACCACTTGGACACCAGAATGAATAGAATTTCAGCTTATACTGGAAGGGCTGGTGACTGGTAGAGCTGAAGTTCACAAGTTGGATTTTATTGTGGATAAGTGAACACATGTCTATAACCACACTGGACATTACACTGAGGAAGACACAAAACAAACGTTATAGAGGAAGATGAGAGTTGAAGCTCCTACAGTAGCAGAGGTCACTTGGGGTTTTCTATGGTAGATGGGTTGTGGACGTTAGGGCTGCCAACGGACAACGTGTGATTTCCACCCCTCTGAAACCATTTCAGAAATGACAATGAATGCACACATAATAGCAGTTATGGGCTGTTATTTGCAGACAAATGATATATTCTCTGGTCAATATTATAAAGCATCATACAGATAACAGAAAAAAGGTTTAAAAAGAGCTTAAAGACTTAAGCGGAATAAACTGTAATCCTATTAACACTGACACAGAAATTACTGCTAAACTGCAACACATAGAAATTAATATTGAGCTGTAGAAACACACTGGTTTCTACTGGTCATGTCAGAGAACCAGTGAAACTCAATCACTTCCTGGTGAAATGGGCTAATACCCCACCCATTCACAACCCTAACAAATAAATCACAACAGAGCTGGGTGACTATTATGTGATGACATAAGAAGACATTTGAAAACATGGAGAGATTCTTGAAAAACTGGCATTTTTAGTAGAAAGGACTGTGTAACAGAGTTAAATCTGTTTCTGAAAGAAGCCTTATTCAAGGCTTAGGAATAGGATATTCAAGATCAAGGAGCAGCAGTTAAACTGGAAAGAAGAGGGTAAACTGAATGTAATGGAGCACCCCCTACTGCCAGCTTCTGCATGTGTAACGGTCAAAACGTCCTGTTTAACCATGTTAGAATTTTTCTGAATGGGAGGTGACTTGTGTTTCAGTCTCTTTACCGAGTTCTCAAACTATATTTCAACATAAAAACTTTTTTTTTTCATAACACTACCTCACACAATTTACTAGCAAGCTGTATTAAGTCAGTCACGTTTATTGTCAGTTCTACCACATGTGAGGTACATACAATCGACATTACTCAACAGAAACAAATAATAAAATGACACTGGGTTTAAAAACCTAAGACCATAAAATTACAATTAAAAACAACAAAATGGCAGTATGATGATACATTATTGTTAATAGTGTAGAGGTGCATTTTTCCCACTACTAGGAAAAAGGGTGTAAGTTTTTTTTTTTTTTTTTTTACTTGTGAGCACCTTCCTGAGTGGCTGGTGATTACTGTTGCACCAAACCCACATCAAACGTGATGAAAACATTAAGGCAAAAGTATAGTGTACATAATGGACCATAACTCTGGTTTTATTTGGCGTATTAAAACTGTTAAAACTGGCACATATTTTTAGAAGTCTACACCTTTTGACTCATTTTCAAACAAAGACTAAGCTGGGACTATGTCTCGCTGGTACATTATCATGAATCTTTCTATGTGATTTGGATCTGTTGGTGTGTCCGTCGACTCCAGAAAGTGAACAAAAGTTGGAAACGGATCCAGTAAGTTATACAAACTTATCTGGCTAGTAATGTTAAATAGAAACAGATCCAGAAAGTTCTGCACACTCAGAGCTGACACGTTTCCTGTAACCTCAATCATCATGCTCAAGCTGCACTCAGTTCTTAGTGTTGGACCTTTTGTTCTGGACAGCAGGAAGGAAGGTATTCAAAAATAAAGAAATGCTTTGGTGAAGACCCTTGTTGGGTTCTTGCCACAAGACGCGAGTCTTATAAAAGGCCTCATGGTTTTACTTCTTACTAAAGACTCAGTGAAAAGCCTTTTATTATTTTTTTCTGCACTAATGGTAGAAGTCTGCTGATTAAAAGTAAGAAGCTGCTTGGATGGTATATTTTCTCAATACTCCATGATTGTATTAGATCTAATGACTCTGTTCAAGTCAGTGAACCCACGCCTGATGACCGATACTGTCCTCGTAAACCTGATTTACAGGTGACTGTGGGTCATACCTGGAGCTTCTTGTTCTTGGAGCCAAAGTTGAGTCATGGCTAAACAACAACTCTCTGAAATTTGGTTATGACAGTTCATAACTGCTTAATTAATTATTAAACTTCTTAACAGCTGCACCACAGGTAAACTGGGCATGTGACTCATTTCAATTAGGTTTAAGTGTCAAAGAAAGGAGAATATAGGCCATTTTAAATGTTTAAAGGGTTTGTGTCCTTACCTGTTGTCATTGGATGTATGGATGTTTTATCTGTTACTACCAACTGAGCTGCGGCCTTTGGTCTGAAGATTGCCATCTGTCTAGACTTGGACCGTTTTCGGTTGGTTGTTGCAACTAGGAGAATGGTGATTGTCCTTGGTAGACATGACTTTAACACAAGGTCATTCTGACTCCATCCAACATTTAAGCACCGGTGGTTTAAACCTTGTCTGACACATATGATATGTAGTACAATTGCAGCCTGTATGATTTACTAATCATGATTTTAATTCAATAAATTGGTGATCTTTACTGCATAGTCTGGCCTCACGTCTCATTTAACTCCATTATCTGTAGGGAAACAGGCCAAAGGGAGAGTCTGTGTAATTAATTGAACTGTGATGGTAAATGAGGGAAACTCCTGAAATTCTTTTAATGCTGCTGTTTTGTGACTCAGGTGGTATGGACAGGAAAAGGACTACAATGTCCTAGTCATGGACCTGCTTGGACCTAGTCTGGAGGACCTGTTTAACTTCTGCTCTCGTCGATTCACCATGAAAACAGTCCTGATGCTGGCAGACCAGGTAGGAAAGCTTTTCAGTGCTCTGTTAGTTTGAGTATATACTACAAACAAGTTAGCATTCTTTATCCTAGCTCTGAATTCAGTCTTTTTGTGTTAACCATCATTAATCAGATTCCACTCAAAAACATTTAGATTTATGGAAGTCCAAGTTTATGAGAAATATGAGTTTTGATTTCTGACTGTCACTGATAAAAGAACACTTAATTCAATTTCAATTCAAAAATACTTTATTATTCACTGAAATAAAACTAATGAAGTCTTTTTCATTTTGTTTTTGTTTTCAAAGTCACGTTTATTGTCAATTGTACCACATATGAGGATAAAACATATGAGAGAATCGAAATTACATTACTCTCAAACCCTTGGTGCTACACAATAAATAAATTACTCTAAACACAGTGCAAATCTAAAAGGATAAACTATTAAAGAACAGTTCTTTGTCCTAGTTGGATAATCACTGGACTCACATGGATTTATGAACTGTCCATTGAAGATTCCATAGAGGTGGCAGTCATCCATATACATGGAGCCATTCCTGAGATGCATCCTTCTACAAACACACAGAATTCAGCAACTGTAACTCATGGGGATTAACTAAACCTTTTCGGAGCCAGTGTGATTCCATGTTGTGTGTGTGTGTGTGTGTGTGTGTGTGTGTGTGTGTGTGTGTGTGTGTGTGTGTGTGTGTGTGTGTGTGTGTGTGTGTGTGTGTGTGTGTGTGTGTGTGTGTGTGTGTGTGTGTGTGTGTGTGTGTGTGTGAAATGAGACGGAAAGGATTTGTTAAAATGTCACGCTGCTCACTCGGTTATGGAATTGGGGAATAGCCCTTGCACACAATATTTTTCCTTTTTCACATCTTTTGGTCAACCTCGGGAGGCATAAAAGAGGTGGTCAGACTTTGCACCTTTCTGTGAAGCAGCCCCTAAATACAGACACTGAGCGGCAAAAGAGGCAAATGTTCCACAAAAAAATGTCAGTATGTAACCGTCTTCTGATGATGAGTTGCCATGATTGGGAAGTTTATTGATTCTCTGTGTTGTTTTGATCTCCAGATGATCAGCCGAATTGAGTATGTACACACAAAGAACTTCATCCACAGAGACATCAAACCAGACAACTTCCTCATGGGCATCGGCCGTCACTGTAACAAGGTAAGACTTCTACTTGTTGCAAATGTGCTTTATGGCACAGCACTTAAAAACCTGTCATTATTTTGGATTTTGAATGTGTACTGTAGGTTCTAAACTTAGTGAGTATTTTTTTAAAAATTAGAGAAGTTCAACAATTTTGAACGATCAGTCGCACCAATATAAAAGATGAAGTGTTGGTAATGGCACCTGTCTGTGATCAAGATAAAATCAGCAGCTTGTAAACCATTGCTTCTGAAATACACTAGCAGTAAACACAAATAGAGCCATGAGATACAACCAGCCTCAGATGAGAAGTAAAACGTGATTTGTTTTTTTTTTGGTCCAACCCAACTGCAACCCCCACAGACTGGGTTCATCCTAACTGGATCCCCACTGATACTGGACTCCCAGAGACCCCAGTTGATTGGAATGGGCCTGATGGCAGTCAACGAAAACAGGGAGTTGTGGACTTGTGATAATTCTTCCTATACATGAATTATAGGCAGTAATGTGAAAGCACCCAAATGTGGGTTATTTAATGTAGTGGGGGGCATGTTTGTTCACCCTCCCAGCCCATGTAGTGGGTACATAAAACAAATACCTGACCAGTTAGCATCATGGATCTGTTATGTTCACCTGGTTTTTATTAGAGACAGTAGGTTACCACAGCAATTTAGAAACAAACACCAACTTTTGTTGTTTTTTTTTTGTTTTGTTTTTTTTTTGTAGTAAACTAAAATGTCAAAACACAAAGATCCATCTCCTGTTTCTTGAAAATAACATGGCATGATATAGCAAATGTTAGGTAAAACTGTCATACTTAAAACATCATCACTTTGAATTCCATTAATTTTGTGCAGATTAACCTAAACCATTACCTGTTCACAACAAATTAGTCAAGAGAACACTAATCTACTGTGTTAGCCAGCTTGGCTTCACAGTAGATTAGTGTTCTCTTGTCCTTGGGGCCCACTGGCCTAAAACACACCAGATTCAAATTATTAGATCACCATCAGCTTGCCTTTGAGGTCTACACAAGTCTGTCAATGGTCCACTAATTTGATCCAGATGTGTTAGGTGTATCTGACCCTCTAACCACCTCTGAGTTCGCTGTCTACACCTGTTTGTATAGTCATCTCGGTATTCCCATCAACCAACCTTGTATCAGTTATATCTACATAAAACTCTAGTTCTCCAGCTAATAAGTAGTAATACACATATTCAATATATGTTTGTTCCTCTCATCTGTCCTGTCTCCCTGCTTTTTTCTTCTTCAATCTGAGGTTGAAGAAAAAGTGAGAAACTTAGATGTCAAAGCTCACTACAGAAGTTATTTATACCCCAAAATTATGTGTTCTTCAAAATAACGCATTCTTACATTTTTGAAAAGAAAACTTCTCAAGGACTTTAAAATGGTAAATGACCTGGTGTTTTATAGTCAGTAGTTTCTCTTTCCACCTGGACCAGTGTACTTAATCTGTGATGTACCACAAGGCTCCATCATGGGCCAAACATCCTGAATGTAAACAAGAATGAAACAGAAATGATTGAATTGGGTTAGTCTAACCTCTTGGATAGGTGTAAATTCACCGATCAGATGAGTCGCTCATGGATTAAACTGGTCAGAAAAATCAGTTGATGGAAAAAACAAAATATATTTTCATCATGTAGTTTATCACCGAAGAAGCAGTGTGTGACAGACCTGGACACACACTGATGTTTTACAGCGTTGTGTTGACAAAAGAGCTGGGCAGAGTCGTGTAACTCCTGAGAGGTAGAGATCTGGAATCAGGAATGACTGAGAAGGTGAGGACCCAGAATAAGGAATACAATTTTTTATATATATATATATATATATATATATATAGATATATATCTATATATATATATATATATATATATATATATATATATATGTATATATATATATATATATATATATATATATATGTATATATATATATATATATATATATATATATATATATATATATATATATATACATATATATATATACATATATATATACATATATATATATACATATATATATATATATATATACATATATATATACATATATACATATATATATATACATATATAAAAGCCAGAAATGAAGAGTTGGGCCAAGATCGGGAATGAATGGACTGGTAAGGATGAGGAGTCTGGAATAAAGAGAAGTGACAGGAGTTTGAGGAACAGAAGTTCTGAAAAATCTAAGTACAGATAAGTGTTAGCAGTATCATAGTGGTATGTCAGGGGTGAGTGGGTCGTCATTGAACTGTTGTGGTAAGTGGACTCGTTTGTGTGTAGTTCATAATTCTACTGGGTTTAATTCTTATTCTGGTCAGTCTAGGACAGGGCTGGGCAATCCTGGTCCTCGAGGGCCAGTGTCCTGCATGTTCTAGATGTTTCCGTGCTTCATTGCACCCCGATAAAAAAAAATTGTGTCATTAACAGAGTTGTGCAGACCTTGATCATGGTTAATTAGAATCAGGAGTGTAAAAGCAGTGAATCCTATAAAACATGCAGGACATCTGACCTCAAGGACCAGGATTCTCCACCCCTGGTCTTAGGACCTGTTTTGACTTTGAACTCAGCTTGTTGTTGAAAATCAAAGCACTTTGTAAGTCCTATAAAAGGTGAGGACAAAAGCTCTTATAAGTACCTTACACATACTGGCTTTTCCCCTTTTTGCCAGTCTCAGTGCCTGTATGTAAGAGTCACTTAGAAAGGTGTAAAATCTGATCACCTCCTTTCTCAACCTCCCGAGGTAGACAAAAAGGCATGAAAAAGGATAGACGGTTTCCATATGTAAGGGCCTTCACTATGGGAGGAGACCCTAGGGAAGGGGCAGGGCATGCTGGAGGGCAATGTCACCCAGCTGGCCTGGGAATGCCTTGGGATTCTTCCAGATGAGCTAGACAAAGTTACTGGAGAGCGGGAAGTCTGGGCTTCCCTACTTAGGTTACTGCCCCCACAACCCAACACCAGATCAGCAGCAGCAGAAGAAGATGGATGGATAGGCCATCCCGTAACTGATTGAGAAGTTTGAAAATTTCTAACAGTTATCTTTTTTTAACAGTTTCTGTTCGCTGACTATAATTGTAAGCACAGAGGAACATTAGCAGGTTAAAACCTGCTCACAAATGAAACAGGAGGAAGACGGCTCCACTTTCATCTGGAGGAGCCGCAACGCTTTTATTTACTGTAATAATGCTGTACATGCAGCTGAATCTGTTTTTCCTGTGATGTGCAGGCTGATGCAAACTGGGCAGTCGACCCAGTTCTCCTGCGGTGATGAGTCAAACAAAAATGTATAATGATATTTTGGTCAGGTTCAGTTCGGCTAATAGAATTATTATTGCAAGTCATGATAAATACTAGGACATCCATGGCTGATTTAACACAAAGATGCAGCACAGGCTTTTCTCACAGGCCCTAGGCATTCGTGACACAAAGCAGGTGATGGAGACAGTTAGGGCACAGTTAAAGATACACAGATAAAACCTGTAAAGTCTCTAAAAAAAATCCGAAGAAGTAGGAAATTAAGATATTTGTTGGTCTGATGGATCATTAGTGTTTTGAATCTTTAGGTCAAGACAGACCATGAATATACCTAGTGCAGGAAGCAAGATAACTTTTTTTTTTTTTCTTTTTTTTTTTTTACTTAAAAAAAAAAAAAATCAAATGCCATTAACAGCAAGAATTAGTTACAGAAAGCTCTTTTTAAGCCTTTGCAATAGACTAGCCTTATGATATGCCATAAAAATCTCGATACATAGTCAGATAGTGTTGGAGTATTGGAGATGTGCAGAGTTCTGCAGAGAGGGGTTTGTGCCGCAATGCCATCGATTTGATGTAGAAGCATGAAATATGTCTAAGGAACCTGTGCAATTTTCAGCTCACAAGCTCTCTCTGTAGACATGAAGGTTGTCTCTTTTATGACAATGTGGGTTCATCTTGTTTGGGCTCTTCCCCAGTCATGCTTTTTCTTTCTTTCTTTCTTTGTTATTACTTTCTCAAGTCTCTTATTCTCTTCTGCTGTGATTTCCACTGTGGCTTTGTGAGATAGAATCCTCCTTATTGTTCATTCATGTTCTCTAAAGCCATATGAGGACCAAGACAGGAGTTTATAATAAGTTAGGTGTTAGCTTAGGTTTGTTTTTGTTGGATGGGAGATCGCGAGAGCTAGAAGACACTTTCTAAAATAATACTAAAATAAAACAAGAACAGGGCGTGAGCTTAAACAAGGTTAGCGACTATGTGACCCAACAACAAAGAGTTTGGTTGAGTTGTTACATAGTTTTGGGTGACCTACGTGATTAAAACTGTGTGAAACCCTGCAACTGTCATTACACCATCACTGTGAAACTGTTGATCTTGGTAGTTTGAAGGTAGGTTTTCAGCTCCTAAAATCCTCCATCTCTGTTTGGCACAACCACTGCACATTTGTACACTGCTAAGAATGAACCTGGTGATTTATTTATAGGAAACTGACTCAGTGAAAACATAGACATACCTCACCTGGTCTTCTGTTAGCTTTTGTTTGTTTGGTAAAAATAACACGGACTGGTGTTCTCCACCACTTTGGGACGTGTGAATGAAGCAAAACGAACATTAACACACACAAAAAAAAACATGAACAAACAGTGCTTTTAACAAATTATTGAAGGCTTTATTGGTTCTGTCTCATATCTGAAATTTGCCCCTATAACTTAATTTGAGTGGGTTATATTTTACTCCTCAGATAAAGGTGAAAACTAAAGGTTGTTCTGCACCCGGAGTAGTTCTGGCACATTTCTGGTTCAAAGACCACCATCATTCTGTAACCTTGTCATGTGTGTATTAGTGTAACCAGTGCGCACACATTATTTCATGGTTTCTCAACTGATCCAATCTTAGGATAGTGTGATAGTCCACTAAAACGCAGCAGTAAGATTTTTGAAGCACATCTTAATGTTGACATAACCCTAAAACAAAATTATGACCCAGTTTTCTAAAGCAGTTAATTGTCCACCTCTGAAGGCTTCAGGCATGACTGCTCTTTTAAACACAAAACAAACAGTCTTAATATTAGTGGACTCATGTGAATATCCAGCTGTTAGTCCCTCTGTCTTCACTGGTTAATCAGTTTCTGAGCTGTAGGGAGTGTAGCCTTCATTATCCTGTTTCTCATTTGCTTTACCTGTGCACGTGTAGATAAAGCATATCTGGTATGGCTTGTAAATCACAGATGACCATAGTTTCTGATGTGGCTGCCATACTGCATTCAGTTGGTTTTTGCTTTTAAGTTTGGTAAATTTATAGTTAATCCTTTACCAATTCATGTGTTCAGTCTCCATCTTTGTTGCGCTTGAAGGAATTGGGCAAATGGGTAGCTTGAGAATTCAACCTGGGACCTCTTGCATCTTAGTTCATTTACATCCTTTACTGAACCATAAAAAATCTTGTTCAGTGTCCATAAGTTCAAAATTATACTGGAAAAGACCTAGGTTTTATGACCTATGTCTTTGGGACCATAGATTGTTTTTAAAAAAAAATAAATAAATAAATAAATAAAACATTTTTTAAAAGTTGACACACCTTTTGTGGCCTCATCCAGAGGTTTCTGAGGAGCACTTTTGAAGCCCTTCTTTAGTCTTTGCACGGTGACATGTTTAGTGGAACAGGCTCCACCCAGCCCCATTTTATCCAAAATGGATAAATGGATTGAATGAGCAGCCTTAGAAATGGGCTAGAACACAGCTAGCTTAGCTCATTTACTACAAGCTGGATGTTTTAGCTTGGTTGACTTGCTCATTGTAACCTTTGATGTTAACTAATAGCAACTTACATTAATTCTGAGCAAATCAGTCCAGACATCCTCGTTTCAGATATCACTACTGAAATTACATTTTAAACTAGTACTGTTGGAGCTGAAAGAAGGACTTGCAAAGCTCTGATCAAACGACAGTGTTGTCATATCACCATGGCAGTTCATCAAGTGTTACAAAGACTTGGAACCATTGGATCTTATTGGTAAATACACTATATTTGAATATTTCCTGAAAAATAATGGGACATGGAAAAATAGAAGTTAGTCAAACATGTAAGATGGGACTCTCCCAAGAAAGGAACCAAGGAAGAAAAAACACTGATTTGCCCAGAAAAACTGCTGTGATGTAATTGTGACTTGATTTCCTACACAAGGTTTCTGGAGAAAATGAGAAAATGGAGCGGTGACTCTGTCAAAGCAGCAGTCCTAGTGGTCATTATAAGAACTGTACTTCTTCAGACTCAATGGGTGGACTTGAGACGAAAGCTGGTTTGGACACATGACTGAACACATGAAAGGGACAGGGCATACTATAAAACTACCCTTGCTGGACAACAAACAAGTGTTAATGGTCATCTTTGTTTAACTAGCTGCACCAGGTATGATTTATCCACACCTTTACAGGTGATGCCAGCAGGACAATGAAGACCTCCTACGACTGGAACTAAAAAAACCAGTGAGGATAGAGGGTCTAACAGCTCTAATGCTGTTGGCGGCCTGTTAAAATGCTCATGTAGCGGACATTTGAAATGTTTTTCTGAACCTTTGGCGTCTGACCTTTTGCTGCCCCACCCCCTCTGTTCCCAGGTGTTTTCTCCTCCTCTTTGGCCTGACAGAAGAAAACACACCTGTGTGCTTTCTTCTGGACAGAAGACATGTCTTTACCGGATGTTTAACGTGGTTTGTTAGCGTGTGCACAAGGCCGTCCTGTCGAGGGTGCAGACAGAAGCGCCTGTTGTGCTCTTGTTAATTGTGATGACAGTGGATAGAGGCTGTAATGTTGACCCCCTCCCCTCTACTGTCTGCCCCAGTGTTTAGACTCGTCAGTGGGGAAGAGGAAAAGAAGCTTGGCTGTTAGCTCTTCTCAGGACCCATCTTTCTCAGGATTAAACCAGGTGTGACCTTTACCACAACACCAGCTGTCTCACAACAGCATTGTCGCTTTGCTATCATACTTAACCACATTGGTTTAAAGTCAATCAGTCCACTAGCATCATCTTTGCACTTGCATAACATACTGTCTGTACTCCATCATCCAGAATGCACCTTGTTACAGTGGTAGAGGACTGCAGATTCCCATTAGATTTGTCTGCTGTGGAGCGCTGATCCCCACTTTGAGACTTCCTACTTCCTGGCTTTATGGCTTAGTTGGTTTCTTGTTTTATAAAACAGAAAAAAGCCCTTTCTGTTTGCTCTCCTGATTAGCCTGCATGGATTCAGGTATGAAACAGCTGGTGAGGTTGATTTGACAGCTTACAGTTGGATTATTGTGGGTCTTAATTAGCCAAAATCAATCTTAAACAAATATGGAGCTTTTCCTAAATTCCTTTTATTAGTTAACACACATGAAGAAAAAAATTAATTAAAACCTTGCTTTTAAGTACCCCCTAGCCCTGGGACATCAGCAAAGGTCTTAGAGTAATTGTTGCTGCAAATCAATCAGGAAAGGGTTATGAAACTGTTTGCAAACTGTCTGGAGGCTGTCATTCTGCTGTGAGAAAATGCAGATTTACTCTTAACATCAGACTGAAAAGCTGAGAGAAATACAAAAAAATCCAAGAGCTCCATCTCAGAGCCTCCAGGCCTAACTAAGCATATTAGATGTTCATGACAGCATGATTAGAAGAAGACTGAACCAGTACGGTTTGTTTGGAAGGGTTTTTCAGACAAAAACCTTCTGTCTAAAAAATAAAACATGGAAACTTGACTAAGTTTCACAAAACTGCATCTGAATGTCCTCTTGACAGATGAGACCAAAGTGAAGATGTTTGCTCTTAATGTCCAGAACCATGTTTGGAGAAAACCGAACACAGCATTTCAGCAGAAACGCCCACTGTCAAGCACTGTGGTAAAGGGATTATGGTCGGGGATTGTGCTGACCCACATTTATTTGGTCATTGGACCAAAATACCTTCACAACCAAGAGAGAAACTGACAGTCATGCAGTAGCTCAACATAAAGCTGAGTTATATGTTGTTTGTCTTATACTAAGACCTGCAAGGATCAGGTAGTTTTTTATGTTTTACACAAAATAGGATAAAAGACTGTACAAAAACGAAGTGTATGACTCAGATTACAGAGTGCATGGTTCCAGCTTGCAATTAAACTGGTAGGTTGATTCGTCTCACGAGTCCCTGACCAGTCATGTCGGCAGGTCTTCTGAACAAATCCCAGCACCTGTTTCCTTTCAGCCATCATAAACAGGGCAGCTGTCAGCTTGGATGTCAGGCTTGCTTTCATCAGGACAGGTGAAAGCGAGGGTGAAAGCATAGGTCTACAGCAGCAGATCTAGGATGAAGCTGTGTTGAAGACCAGCTGCTCTAGTCTGGTCCTGCAGCTGGAGCTGTGACTACTGGTCCTAACACACTAAAGTTTGCACTAACTATATGCTTTACTAAACAGCAACATTTTAAGTTTGGTTTTAAAGGTTGAGGTCGTGTCAGCCTCATAAACCCAAATTGGAAGATGTTGCCATAGTTATGGTGCCTGATCATCAATCCAGTTCATCCAGACACATTCATACAGGACTGCTAACTCTATGGCTAACTAACTTTATGGCTCAACAGTGTATATAGTAAAAACTAGAGTCTTACAATATATTTAAAATTTGTCATCAAAATATTATATATCACAATAAATAGAACTCTGTTACATTTCTAAGTGTCATGCATTCGCACTTAATTAAACATTTGAGCATGGATGGGTGCTTGCCACCATAATTTTCCTACTTTTTTTTTTTTGAATGATTATTTCACTATTTTGTGATCTTTTCTTAAATTCTCCCCAATACTGGAGTAAGATGGCTGAAGATGTTACATGTAAAAGGTCTAGACTTAATTTTTGTGCATCTGGGAAAACCTTAAGTATTTGTTTAGATAGTCTTTTCCAAATATTGTACAGCCACAATAAAAACAGGACAATTGAGCTTCGCAGGGTGTGTAGTCTGGATTAGTTTCACATTTGTTACGTCAGTGTTTGTTTGTTTTGTTTTGTTTTGTGTCCCCCCTAAGTGTCTCCAGATGAACAGCTGTGTGCTGCTCCAAGACTTAAAGCGCATTTTAATCTTAACAACTGTTCTTTGCTGTGTTTTTAAGCAATCTGTACTTTGTAGAGATGATTTTATCATTTCTATATTTTCTCTGGGTTTAACTTGCGCTGATTATAGTCTATACTCTAGATGACAACAAGGGCCGGGGCAGCATATCACTACAACCTTTGTGTGTCAGCCCTGGAGACGCCAGGTTCCTTTTTTATTTTTTTTTTTTTTTTTTTTTTTTTTTTTTTTAAAACCCCATTCAGATACTAACTTCTATATCCTGGATTTGAGTGTCAACCTATACCTAGTGCTAATGCAATATTGCTTTTTATTTTTTTTATTCTATATCTGTCAAAAAAAAATCAAGGAATTAATATTTAAGTTCAGCCAGTCATTTCAACAAGTAAAATAAAATACTTTACATTTCAAATGTCTATCATAAATCTGACAGTCTGCATGTTTAAATCTGACATAAAAATGATCAGTCAATAACATGACATCGGATATCGCATAGTGCCAAATACTTGAAGATACTTATACCCTTATTTTCAGCAGTATCAGTGAATATTTTGGATGCTGCTATTGGTATCAGAACATCTGTAGTCAGCTTATGGTGTAAGACCCAACAAAGTGTGCTTCTAGTAGGCAAGACATATTGTGTAGGCAAAAGCCGGACTCTCCACGCTCATTAAAACAGCAGAAACAACCCCATGTGGTCAGAAGTGGTACTGCTATTTATGACTACAACCAGATTCCTTTGTGAATCAAAGACCACCACCATTTGTAATTGGTTGTGATACTGATACTAATTGCGTCATAAAATGATTTACTTTATATGAGGCAAGGCCAAATACTAATTCAAATATTCAACTTATTTATTTTGTCTTAACGTGGAAAAGATTGCCTGGATTTGCACCTTCCACTGAACAACAGAGATCACAGGAGCCCCCAACTTGAGCAACACTCATGATTTTCTGCATCTCTTGACCTTTTTCTGAGACTTTGAAATCACATGTAAAATTACGCGTAAGGTAGGCATTAAGAGGAAAAAAAAACCTTCCAAAGAGAAGATTAACTATCTTTGACACACTTGCAGTGTTTGGTCCAGAAGGTGTAATCTGTGGAGAGGAAGCCTAATAATGTTCATTGTTGACTTCTCAACCAGTAAACAGAGGAAGCATGAAGTGAGGTGAGATAAATTGGTTTCCAGATATTTTTCTGGAAGAACTGGTCTGTGTGCTCCAGCCCAAAGTGGAAAAGCATCATCAAGATGGTTACCAGCAACCAGACTCTGTTGGTCAGGGGTTGTATGAGTGTTCAAAACTAATTTCCCCTTTGGTGATGGGAGGATTAATATAGAAATGTATCGCGAGATGTGTTTTGGAGATGTCCTTGAATCCTTCAACAAGACCACGTAAAACCACACTCTGGACACACCACAAACAAATGACTGAAGAAAATGAGGGTATAGGTCCTGGACTGGTCTGTCTGCAGTCCTGTCCTCAGAGTACCAAATGAAGACCATTTCCACCTAGACTTAATACAATTTCAGCACTAAGCTGCTAAATTAACATCACAAACCAGCTGTAGAAAAGAAGCATGTAACGGCACCCATCTTGGTTGTTTTTTTTTTAATAGTGGCTCTTGGGAGCTTCTGTATGGATCAACACATAAAGCCCGCCCCCGTATCATTATGACTGGTGGAAACAGCTGTGATTGTGAGAGGAAGAAGACCTACTTCACCAGAAAGTTTTCCTGATACTCATGATTGCCCAGGGTTTCTCCAAAAATTACATGTAGTTAGGAATTGTTTAACATGCCGCTCACTGAACCTGTAAATGAAATTTCACTCAACCTGTTGCTCTTACACAGAATGTGGTACTGATTGCCAGTACCCCCCCCCAAAAGAGGGAGAAGAAACAGCTTCTAGTTGTTAATGGATACATATCCAACCAATTAGACAAAGGAATCTTGTTGTAGGCAGAGCGGAAAGTACACTAGTGTCAACAGAAGACATCCAGAATGTCTGCAGTGGAGTAAGAACAACTATTAGTTTCACAGCAAACTGGCGGAAATGGTTGTAGGACGGAACAGAACCAACCCATTTTACCAGGTTCATATGTGGTGGTGGTTGTTGTTGGTGGTTCTGGTTGGCTAGTTTCCTCTGTAGAGATGGGTTTTTTGACACCATACCCTTGTTTTATATTGATCAGTAATCCAGTTATATTCTGTTGTCTTGTTTCTGCAGCAGGATAATATACAACTATTTAATCATGACTGGATTAAATTTGATGTTTTACTAAAGCCCTCTAATGTCCACTGTTAAAAACCTGAATAGTTTTTCTTTCAGTGATTTTTACTTCCTATAACAATTTTCTTTAAGTCCTGGGTGATTATCTCTGTTTGTGATCCACCTTGTTTCCTCTTCCTTTCTTTCAGTTGTTCCTTATCGACTTTGGTTTGGCGAAGAAGTACAGAGACAACCGAACTCGACAACACATCCCCTACAGAGAAGACAAGAACCTAACTGGCACCGCACGCTATGCCTCCATCAATGCACACCTGGGCATCGAACAGAGGTTCCTGCATTCCATCAATATCTGCTAGGCACATTGGTTGTGCTTGGATTTAGTCTTTCCTTTTTTTTTTTTTTTTTTTCTCTTAAAACTTTTATTGAAGAAGAAAATGAAGCCTTAAAAGTGACAACTCAGGTCGACTCATAATTTAGGTGTTTTTAACATAAACAGAACAGAACAGCTAATGATTCTGTAAGATAGTGTAATATTGGAGAATTTAAGGGGAAACATGGGAAATGACGAAAGAAAAAAAATCCATAATGCTTCCATGTGCTTGTGTGTATGGAGGTGGACATAAATTTTAAAAAAACTGCAGGACTAAAAACTTTCAATAAGCGCAGGATAGGGTCACTAATCTGGAGATATAGTTAATTTACATTTTTTAATTAATTGTGAAAAGGAAAAACAAATACAGTAATTTTTGACTGTTGAATTAATTTTTGTCTAATTTGAGAAATGAAAGGTCTTAAAGTGGGAAAAAAAGATGTAGATTTGGAACATTTCCAAAGAAAGTTTAATAAGAAGGTAGAATTTGATGTACCTTTCTCGCAGTCCCTAGAAGCTTTAACATGACTTCACTGGAACAAACAGAACAAATTGTGTTGGGATTAATTCAAGAGAGTCGGGATTTTGCCAACTGCAGGAGTTGCGGAGAGAACAAGTGGCATTCACCAACTTCATTAACTACAGATAAACATAGCCGAAATAGTAAGGAAATTTTCAGCAAAACCTATACCGTTAGAAAGTTTGTTAATTTCCCTTTTAAATAATGCCACATTTGTAAGGAACATGCATTTGTGGGATGAGCAGCAGAACTATGTGGGTTGCAGCTATGAAAGATTTGCCAAATCTTTACTGCCAATGCCAAATGACTTTGACTCTTTGGTGTTTGGTGGATTAGATGATTGACATTTGAAGAAACAACATATATTAGCAATTTTAACTATTTATCTATTTCACAAACAGGAGCATCAGTAGGATGTGGAGAAACCCAACACAGCCACAACAGCCTGGCACCACCTTTTAGTTATGGTTACTAGCCTGGTCACACACTGCTGTGAGATGGAATCCCATTCTTCAACCAGCATTTGTCGCAAGTCAGCCAGTGTGGCTGTGTTGGTCGCTTTGGCATGAACAGCACATCCAAGCTGATCCCACAAGTTTTCAGTGGGGTGATGGTCAGGACTGCTGGCAGGCTATTCCATATATTCTACTCTTAAATTCTGGAGGCGTAGTTTCTGATAAACCCAGGTCTGTGGGGGTGAGCGCTGTCATCTTGGAAGACAGAGTTCAGTCCCAGACTGTGGAGACATACAATCACTATGATCCAACCAGAACGTGTTACTCTATCGATAATGTGGAGAACACTATGCTGATTGTGGCTTTTCCACACTTTGATACCACAATCCAAATGCCATAGACAGAAACTGAATTCATCACTGATATTACGCTCTTCCACATGCTCAGGTTGCCGACACCAGCTGAAATGGGCCTGACATTGAAAGACAGTCATGGCAGACATGCTGGCAGCTCTGTGAGACTGGAGATTGGCTGTGTTTAGTCTGTTCGGGATTGTCTGGGCAGAGAGTCATCTGAAAATCTTGACTGCAAATCTGTAGTCAGCCTATGGTGCCCATGTTCCTGATTGAAACGACATTAACTGGGGATACTAGAAGCTCAAAACAAGAGTCCGTAGTAACAGCAAAATAAGTTGCTGTTCATTTCACAAATGCATGAATCATTACAAATGTGACACCATTTAAAAGGGAAATAAACGGGCTTTCCAACAGTAAAAGATTGATTGCCAAGAAGCATTTGTTGCAACAAAGAAAATTATCTACCAAACAAATTTCCTTACTTTCCGTGTTCAGTTTATATGCATAGAATTTTTATTAAAATATTCTAATAGATGGATGGATAGATATTTTAATGATCCCCAAGGAAATTAGGGGATTCAGCAGTACTTACAATAGAGAAACCGATATATTAAAAAAATAGAAATGTAAAATGCAGAATCAGGAGTAAAACACAGTGACATAAGTAAAAAAGTATATTGACACAAGGAAGTAAAATAAAGTGACATTGGCACTTAAAGTGACATGAGTTGAGAATGTTTGGCAGTTACAGTCCTTCATATTGTCCATAGTACTACCTATGATGGTGTAGAAGCCCCCAACCTCAGTACTGAAGTTAAAATATTATGTTAAATTAAATATTTTAGGCTATCTAATTAACAGTTGAATGTATTAGACTTTTTTTTTTTTTTTTTTTTTTTTTTTTTCTAGATGTCTAGAAGACATCTAGGCACTCCACCTGGGTAAAAGCCATGTAGTTACATGACGTTGGTAAAAGTAGCTGGTGAACAAATATGATGCTTGTGAATTCTGATTGTCCAGCTGTTGGAGGTGGGGAAATACTGCTCGGTCAACACCTGTTAGGTCGAAGATTACCCTCAGCACATGCTTGAAGATCAAATATAAAACATATCCCACCAATTGGAATCCTGAAATTTGTTCAGACTCTGGTCAAATAGCTACATATTAATGCATATCTGGTCTAGAACCACAGTCTAAAGTGACAAAATTCCTCTCTGAAAATCAAATCTTTTTTTTTTTTTTTTTTTTTAAATGTCCGTGCAGCCCAGATTTAAGTCGCATCAGTGAAAAATAATCAGATAAAGGTCGCTGCAGTCTGGTGGCATGAACATAGGCTAAAGGTGTGAACAGACACGGTGGAGTCTTCATCAGTTGTACAAGAGAGAGAGCTGGGTCCTTCTTCAAAAAAATGAATACTCACTTTAAGAGGACTGACATCAGGTGACTTAACAAAAGAGACCATATGTGAAAACCGTCTTTACTGGACCAGTAGAAGTTTCAGTAGAAAGACTCAGACTGCTGATACTGATGCTCTGGTTTTGTACTCATTTAACATTATTCCTGCCTCCAGTCGCCGTGATGACATGGAGTCCCTCGGCTACGTGCTGATGTATTTCAACAGAACCAGTCTACCATGGCAAGGATTAAAGGTAGGAAAATCTAACTGACCTAAAAACACTCTTCTCTCATTTCTATTCTGAAATCTTAAAGCTAATATTTTCTTAACATTGCACAGTTCTAGTTACTTAAAAATTGTTAAATAAGCTTGAAAGTGTAGTTTTCTTTTGCCAAACACTGGTTGCAATGTTGGTTCATCAAAGTAGAAAATGAGACATTACATCTGCTGTTGTGGTGTCCTTGGAAGTCAAGTTTTCAGGAGCTGTGTTCATCTTCACAATATAAGCCTCAGATGATTCCATAAAAACATGTTGGTGTCTGTCTGTGATGTTTAGGCTGCCACCAAGAAGCAAAAGTACGAGAAGATCTCAGAAAAAAAGATGTCCACCCCAGTTGAGGTCCTGTGTAAGGTAAAATAACACCCCCAGAACATGCGCCACCTTGATTTTATCTACAGCAGATTTAAAAACAGATGTACCACTTAGGCTTTAAAATCATTTTCTCTAGAAAATGAGTATTAAAATTTATATCCCAAAAGAGTTTCTCTGACGTTACTACTATTTAAAGCAACTGGCAAGTTAAATTCCAGAATGTGCTTTAACTAGTCATATTTAAGCCTTGTTAGGCGTCAGCATGTTGACAGGTGATTGCAGTCAAGTCTGACAGATCACGTCTTTTCACTTGTGTTTTCAGGGTTTCCCAGCGGAGTTTGCCATGTACCTGAACTACTGCCGCGGCCTGCGCTTTGAGGAGGCGCCAGACTACATGTACCTGCGCCAGCTGTTCCGCATCCTCTTCAGGTAAATGCAGTTGGACCATGTGGATGCGGTTGGCTGTAGTCAACTGGGTCAGAGTAAAACACGACCAGTAGATCAGTACGGGGTTTTCAGGGTCAGAAAACATTCCCATATTCAGCTAGCCTAACCAGTCATAGCCAGTCAGTTT
Source organism: Xenentodon cancila (assembly GCA_014839995.1). Lineage (NCBI taxonomy): Eukaryota > Metazoa > Chordata > Actinopteri > Beloniformes > Belonidae > Xenentodon > Xenentodon cancila. Next base: position 25,706,994 of record CM026205.1, read on the forward strand.
CCTTGTGATAAGTTTGTTGTTGTAACTTCTTCGATTTGTACCCTACTTTCACTATGGAACGTAACAAATGAAAACCGCCATGGGGCAGATGTTACGTGATGACTCATACAGCAGCTTCCTAGAAACACCCACACAGACCTTCTTAGTCTTGTGGATACTAGTCTGGTCTTTGCTGTGCCCATGTCACGTGATTCATTTCTCTGATTGGTTGGATATCTGTGCTGTGGATTGTAGTGCAGATACTTCCTTGTCAGTTGGTATTGCCTCCAATCAGAAGAACCAGACTGGTTCTTGGTATCGAAGAGTAAAAAGATCAGGGTGGCTGGTCAGACTAGTGTTCTGTAGATTCAGAGAAGAAACCATGGTCATGTTGATGTACATGAAGTTTTTTGTCAGTTTGTCAGAAGCTGCTTCACAATGCCTAATTTTTAATTGGAGTTCTGAGGCAGCAGTTTTGTTTGGATGAACTGCTTCCTGGATGTATGTTTTTTCATAAAAACTTGCACTAGTATGGAACGTAGCAAATGAAAACCACCATGGGGCAGATATTACGTGATGACTCATACAGCAGCTTGCTAGAAACACACACACAGACGTTCTTAGTCTAGGTGTTTTACTGGGAACAAAAGTTTCATCCTCACCACTGTCTCCAGATTCAGCTGCAACTCAATTTGCTTACCTTATCCTCTTTCTCCCATGTGGGACATCAAGACCACAAACTACTTCTGCTGTTGCCGATGGCACGCAGGGTGTTGAGCCTCTCCTAGTGAGAGGTGGAGCTCAGTTAATCCTGAAAAGATTGTTCTCCTTATTTAGGTAGTTTTTGGTCTCCTGGGGATTTTCTCTGGGGGGTGTTCACCTCAAGCAACATTCAGGATATGGTGTTGACCCTTTCCAAGAACATGCTCAAGTCACCTGATTCAGTGCTGTTTGATCTGCTCTGGTCTTCATGTGTAGGTCGTGGCTGGAGCCTTAGGGTTTTTACAAAAGTTTATTTTCAGATTTATGCTTATTGAAACATACTGGAAAGCTTTAATTACTGCTGTTGTTTCTGTTGTTCTTGGGTATTATGTATTAATGTTTGTATGGAAATGCAGATGTTGATGGTGTTTGTGTATTGCAGGACTCTGAACCACCAGTACGACTACACGTTTGACTGGACCATGCTGAAACAGAAAGCAGCGCAGCAGGGGGCCTCCTCGGGGGGCCAGGGTCAGCAGGCACAAACCCCCACAGGCAAGCAAACTGACAAACCCAAGCCTAACATGAAAGGTTAGTGGCAAACAGCCAAGAGACGTTCTCTCACAGACACCAATTGCATTCAGTCTCGTATTTGTAAAATGTTTTAGTCCCTGACCTAGCTCAGTGCCCCTTTTTTAAAGATGAAAACCAGTAACACTACCAAATTTAGAACAATATTCCTGGTGAAATGATGAGGCCACGTGGAGGCCATTAGATGGAGGAGGCACCCTTTAAAACCAGAAAATCCAGAAAAAAATGGTACAATTGGTCTGTCTTGCAGAAGCAAAGACGTCCTTGGGGAATTTGACTACTAACTTTGCTATCTTTGCTCTTCTGTTTCGGTTGGAGCTGGACATCACACTTTCTCCACTTTGACATTGTGTTGATGCTGACCAATGCCTCTAATCACATCTGACTCCTGCACTCTCTCCTCATTAACATTCCCTCTGCAAATTCAACTATGCTGGAAACTACTCTTCCTCTTGAGCTAATACTTGTCCTCTCCTGTATGAAACTGACTTACTTGGAGTCCAGCTGTGGTATAGTCATGAACACATCTGTTGGGATAGGACTGAAGGTGTTACAAGTCATGTTGTTGTTACTACACGAAGAGGCTGCTGTGCTCAAACCACAAATATTCGCACAAGAAATCAGAAAACGTACTGTTAGGTTAACTAACAATTCTATCGTGGTCTGAAAAGATCACGATAAAATCTAATGAAATCTGAAAAGCCATGTTCACATGAGAACAGTCCTATTAGATTTTGATGTTCCTCAGCGTGGTCACAAACCTCACAATCAAGCTGCTACGTGCAGGTAACAGACTCGTGGCATTGTGACACCAAACAATGGCATTTTGGTTAAATTTATAAAAGTATTAATGGTCCAGTGAAGGCCACACGAGGACGATGGAGAGAGGGAGGACTAAAGTTCTGTAGTTGGGCAGAGTTGTGTGTTGCAGCAGGACGTGACTTACAAAGGTTTGGTCTGTTCAAGCAGCAAAGAAAACTGGTTGTAAAAGGATGAAAGTGTCTCAAAACCTTCAGCAGCAACCAGCTGCTACATGCTACCAACACTAAGCTGTAAGCGGTTTAAAGCCAAGACTACACATTGTAACTATGTAAAGATGACTACTGCAAGACAACACTCACTGAACTACCAAAAAACAACTTCACTTTCTACAGTCCAACTCTGAATTTAAAAACGTTTCAGTTTCTTACCGGATCTCAGCGCTGCATTCGACATGTGAGATCTCGATAGACCGGTTGAAGAACTGGGTGGGGCTTGCTGGCACAGCACGTGCCTAGTTGGAGTCCCATCTAAAAGACGGACTATTTTGTGTGTTTAGATATCTACAAATCAGAGCTAATAGAATAGAAATTAGATTCCAATGTAAAACTAGATTCATGGAATCACAAGACTGCCACAGATTAAAATATGATTTTATTCATCAATTTCCACTCTTGACACAAAAATTCACTGAACTACCAAAAACGCCTTCACTTTCCACAGTCCTGCTCTGACTTCTGTCTCATCTTTGGTGTTTCACCATCAGAAATCAGACTCCTGTGGAAAACTCCTTTAGATTCATGGAATTACAAGACTATGGGAGGAATCACAATTAGTTTAATTTCAGTTTCTGTTGGCAGTAAAAGTATACTATAGTTGAACACTAAAAATCATCTTGAGCAAACAGTATATTTTCATTGTTCTGAGTCGGTAATGTCTAAAGCGATGTAGATTTGTGCCCATTGATTTTATTGGCTGTGAAACTCCATGTTGACTCTGTTAATCATCCAGATCCATCATTGATGTATGTCCTTGTACAACCACCCACACCTCAGCAACTGTTCCACATGGGGGCGCTAGATCATCTTGAAGAGTCACTAAACACACAAAAGCTGTTCCGTTTTGAAAGAAATCAACACATTTAGTAACATTTACATAAATTAAAAGCAGTTTTCTATAAAACCTCAGTGAAACGGTTATGACTATATGTAATGTCAAAACATCCTCATGAACTTCTAAACTCTGTTACGCAACAGGAACATCAGTCTTGGTCCAATATATGGTAAACTGTTCGACAATGGCTTTCTAGAGTGTTCGACTTCAAACTACATGAATCAAGACAGATGTGAGCTCCAAAGGTGGAAGATTCCGTCATATTTCTGCTTTTTATCTTACTTACCCTGACATAAAATTTATTTTTAACTATACTAATGCTGGACACTTACATGGTTCCTTGATTTAGAGTTCAGATTTCTGGTGGTATAGTTACTTGAAGGTGAAAAAACATCTAAAACCGGCTCTGTTTGCTGTTTAATCCATTACAAAATAAATTACCCCAAGTTGAACACAAGGGGGCATAGTCTGTATATGGGGGATTGATGGGGAAAACAAGGGTTGTAGAAATGTGTTTAAATATTCTTTAAAAGTTGATGAAATACTTATTTTTATGTTGGGACAATGCATTTATAACCAGCCATTGTGTTGCACAACATGTAAAAGGATTTAAATTTATTTTTTTTTCTGTATATGCAACTTCACCACCCAGTAAATGTCAGGTGGTGCAACTAAACATGTATTTAAAAAGTATATACTTCCCTTCTTTTTGAGAATTTTGGCCTTTATGAGAATTTTTTGTGAGTATACCTTGAGTACCACAATGCCTCATACAGCTGATATTAACAATTGCTTAAGATTTTTGCATTCTTGTGGCCAGTTATTTTGTTTTACCAAGGTCCATTTTTTTATTTTATTTACTTTATTTTTTTTTTTTTAATTTTAGTTTAAAAGTTATCTCTTCACACGACCTGACGTTACAGTTGCAGTTACAACTGCAGTTACAACTGCAGTTAGTCAAGACTCAGAATGAAAGGAAATATGTTGAAAAAAAATGTTTATTTTATATATATATATATATTTATATATATAGCATGCACACAAACATTAATGGTAACATGATTACAATGTATAACTGGCAGACAAGAAGTGTTGTGATTGAGTAAGTTTTCAAGTTTGATTGTTAACATGTCAATTGAGTTTGATTAATAACATGCTGAAAATACTAGGGCTGAAAAAATTAGAGCAGATACCTTTTTCTTTTTTTTTTTTTTTTTTTTTTCCCATTAAAGCTGTGCTAGTCTGCACTATTCAGACGCTCCGGTTCTGATATCACTTTGAGAGCCTCATTCTAGTAATTAAATGTCTTATCGGCTAGATGGGCCATGTAAACACATTTTGTTGTCCAACTGTTGCTGGTCCTTTTACTAGTCAGCTGCGTATTACCGTTTCCATAATGATGATTTTATACCGTCCTGGGCTGTGAGAATGAGGAGCTGACAGGACTCCTCTCACCCAGGTCCCACAGTCCCGCATCAACCTGTTTACATCAGTCCTGACCCACATTTTAGTTGACCCTCGGAGGCGTTTTATTGCGGGGGCCAGTTGGACATGTGACCCTGTGACAGTTCATGTAGAATAGACAGGCAACATGCTAAAGTGGGGTAATAAATACAGGTCATCCTGCAGTGTAAAAGCAGCTATTGTGAAAAGTGGACAGGTATGAAGAGGTTCTTTAGAACTCTACTTGGAAACGGTTTTTGAGCTGAACCGAATACAAAACAGTGGAACTATATCAGCTGTTGAAACTTAGTTATTTCTAATGGGTGCTGTCATTCTTGTATTACATCGGTGATCTACATTTGTATTGATCTTTGATACTCATATTGGATGGGGTCAGTCCCATCTCTATTGAACATCATCGAAAATCCCATTTTCCGAGACTTCTCTTAAAGAGTGTCTTTGTGCATACATGTACACACATCAATGATTCAAAAGTCACATAACTGCTTTTGGACCAAAAGCGTTCAAGTTGTTGGTCACCATATAAGGAGGCCGTCGTCCTCGTCCCGGTTTGACCTCTGGCCTGTGAGTCTTTGCTGCACGTCTTCCCCCTCTCTCCCTTCCCATAAGTTCCTGTCAGTCTACTTTTGACGAAGGTCACTCAAGCCCACCAAATCTTTAAAAAAAAAAAAAAAGAAAGAAATAAAAAGCTGACCACTGCCAAGAACTGGCTGCATAACTGGATTTATGAGATTATGAGTTTACCTTTGACATCACACGAGCATTTGGCAATAGTCTAAAACTTTTGAATAATTCACAGCCTCCACAGGTTAATGTCCAAGACCACTGGTGGTGTTTTATTTTAAAAATCTATCAAGATTCACTCTGATACCCTTATGTTTGACTTCTATCTGCTGTGTGGAAATTTACACAGCTTTCTTGCCGTCCAGCACCAGAATGGACTTGACAGGTATTTTTAGCTGATTTGGACGAACCGTCACACGCTTCTACTTCTTCTACTGCCTGAGGCATCTGAGCTTTGGGGTCATTAATGCAGATTAAACAGTCAGCAAAAGCCCCCAGAGAAAGATGAAAAACTAAGCAACAAGATCAGGTTGTGAATAAAAGAAACCTTTCTGGCCTAACTAGCTGCAGCTATGTTAGTGGCTTACTGAAGGATGCCGCCTTTAAACTTGGTTTCAGCGTTTACATCTATTTCCACAGCTCAGACCACATTGGCATTGTCATGTAAACTGCTACAGTTCCCAGCATTTACAGACGTTTCCTGACCCCCAGTACTGAATATGGGGTGCATATGCTGGTTTTAATCTGTGGCAGTCTTGTGATTCCATGAATCTAGTTTTACATTGGAATCTAATTTCTATTCTATTAGCTCTGATTTGTAGATATCTAAACACACAAAATAGTCCGTCTTTTAGATGGGACTCCAACTAGGCACGTGCTGTGCCAGCAAGCCCCACCCAGTTCTTCAACCGGTCTATCGAGATCTCACATGTCGAATGCGGCGCTGAGATCCGGTAAGAAACTGAAACGTTTTTAAATTTAGAGTTGGACTGTAGAAAGTGAAGTAGTTTTTTGGTTGTTCAGTGAGTGTTGTCTTGCAGTAGTCATCTTTACATAGTTACAATCTGTAGTTTTGGCTTTAAACCGCTTACAGCTTAGTGTTGGTAGTATGTAGCAGCGGTTTTAGCAGCTGGGAGTTGGAGTTGTGTTGTTCAGGTGGAAGTGGTGTAAAAAAAAGTTTTGAATGATGTAGATCAGGCTAAAGTGCAGCAGGAACATGTGGAGCTCCAGCAGTTGGTTTTGACTTCTTTAGGCGTTAAAACCGTCCAGAAGAAAGACGCTGGGAGACTGAAGTGGATGGTCTGGAGGTCCTGCTGAGGTCGGAAGGACCGGTCTGTGGTCTGTAGTGATGGTCGCTGCTGTCAATGAGCCACCTTCGTCTCCAGACCAGCCCAGAACACGTTGCAGTCATCTAAGTGGTGTTAACAGTCAGCAATCTTTACAAATTAGGATTAAGAAACGGTAGTTTAGCTGTTTTAGCTCAGTTTAACTGACCTGTTAACTGACTAGATTGTTATTCTTGATCAAAATTGTCCACACATCCTAATTTCAGATGGCACAACTAAAACAGAACCTTATTACCTTACCTTCCAAAACAGGTGCTACTAGCACATCTACGCCTCATTTCAGGCACTGGATCCCTACTGATGCAAAAATATGTGGATTAATATTCATTTGAATCAGATGAGGTACATAAAATTCTCCGTACAGTCATCCTGGATGTGAAGTCGAAGTATGGAGGCAAGACAAGTTTGTTGACAAATTTGTATGACTCATTTCATGAACAAGATGATTTAAAGTGCTTTACATAAAAACATTTTTTTTTTAAAAATGCATAAAAGGTAAAATAATTTAAAGCACAATAAAACTTTAAAGACACCAAAAGTTAAAATAAAAACATGAAATGCAAGAAATAAATGTTGTAGTGCATTACGGTGGATTACTGAAATGTCGCGGTAAATAAAAAGGTTTTCAACCTTGACGTAAAGCAGCAGTTTCAGCAGCCGGGGGAGTTTGTTCCACAGGTGAGCAGCGTTAACGTTGAATGATGCGTCACTGTGTGTGGTTCTAACTCCGGTATTGAAAGTTGGTGTGATCCTGACGTCCTGAGGGTTCATAGTGGACCGTGCTGGGGGGGCTGCTATGTCCTATGGGGACCTAACTCCCAGATTTCTGGCTTGGATATTGGTTATTAGCTTCACTGCTTGAAGCTGAGTGGAGACAAGAAAGAAAGATTAAGTCAACAAACACTTTTATTTCTGTTTTGTTCTTATTTAACTGAAGGAAATTCTGGCATGTCAACTGATTAATTTCATCAATGTTTGAATTGGATTATAGTCTCCTGGTGAGATGGTTCTATATATTTATGTGTTGTCTGCATAGTTATGGTAACACATTTAGTTCTTTTTCATAATTTGAGCATATAGATGTTAAAAACTGAGGCCCCAGAACTGAACCTTGGGGAATACCATGTTATATTTGTTTGCTCCAATTTATAGTTGCATCAAGACATCAAAACAGCCATTTAGTGTTTAAAAAAGCTGTTTTTCCAACAACTGTATAACCTATGATTTTAGTAAGAGGTCATTGAGAGGACCAACAGGCCTATAACTGTTCATGAGTGACCCGTCTAAACTTCACTTCTTTTTAAGTGGAGACGCTCTGTTTTTTTTAATACCAGACTGTGAATATTTTTATTTATGCTGTTACGGTGGACATTTGAACTTTGAGTGGGAATTAAGTCATTGTTGGGTGAGATCCTAGTGGAATGGATCCTCAGCTGTAGTCCACCGGACTCGTGTTTGTGACTGGGTGTTGGTCCTTCTAATGATCTCAGGGGAGTGATGTGGGTCCATCAGCATGCAGATGTTCTTTGCTGATGCTGCTGTGTGTCCATTTGCAGGGTTCTGAGTGGCCTGTGACCGCTGCTGGTGACTTGGACCAACCAGCAGGAAGCGAGTGTTCCTGGATGCTCGACATGACAACGTCTGGGTGTCCTTCATCATAAGTATCAGTGTAACGGAGCATACCGATGTACACGCCTCAGCCGTGTCGTCTTCATGTGTATACGTCACTAAGATCCACTCGGGAGTCGTCTTTTGTTTTTGTTTTTTTTTTGTTTTTTTTGTTTTGTTTTTTGTTTTTTTAGGATGGAGGCTGTAGCCACTCCCTCTTACCGGCATCCCTTCCTTTCTGTCCTCTTTGACTTTTATTTACGAGGTTTCTGTCAGCCTGACTGTCTGCTGACATTCAGTTTCCTCTTCAGGTGGAACTGCCTCACAACCCCCCACCCCCCAGATAAACATGTTAAGTGTCTCTGAATGATTGATGATGCAGCCCTGGATGTTTATTTACACCAGACTGGTGGTTTATTTTCCTCTTTTCTTTTATTTCCATGGTGATTAAGAGTTTGCCTGTTGAATTTAAGGAGCGATGGCAGCGCTCACTGGTAGAACCATACTTTTGCTTTCTCCTCTCTAGAATTCTTATGAATTAAATCTGTTGTAAAACCTATGGTCTTCTCCAGAAATGCCAATAAAATCATTACTAAACTCAGAGTGAGCAGTAGTTTCTGTCAACTTTCATGGTTATGCCTGATGTTTCAGAACACAACCAGTGAACGAGACGCTCAGGACCTGTGAAGACTCACAGAACTTGTAAACAGATTCTTCAATCCTGTGAAGGGACTGTAGGCTCTGTAAACTTAGATCCATTGAACCGACTAGAACCCAGAATGACAATGGACTGGCTTTATGACTCCAGAAGATAAGTGAGTCCAGACCTCTGAGATCAGCTTCTTCTACCCTGCCAGTTTCATGCAGGTCAGACTAGACCTTTACAACCAGGGTTAGCACCAGAACATTTTGATGAAACGTCTAATATGGACACCTGTGTTTGTTCTTCAAGAAGATTCTGTGGAACAGTGACATGGTGATCCTGAAGGTTTACTAAACAGCTGGTACTGTCGTGTTCATGTGAAGAACATGCCTGCTCAGGTACATTTTCTGGGTTAGTACAGGCTTTCCTACACGTTTCCTGCCGAGGTCAGGACGATGCCAGTCAGCAGGACAACACCAGTCAGCAAGACGACACTTGTTTTATTCTTAAAAATGAATGGTTCTGGTCCAGGATCATGTCTAGATGTTTTCGGGTATGGAAGTAGCACCTGTGCGGTCAAGACTCCGTCCTGCACAGACACTGTAGTCCCAGGAGCCTCCAGCGGACGGCACCATTCTGGATCCTGAGGTCCAACCACTCCTGCTGGGCTGAACCCAGAGCTGCACTGAAAGTAGCCAACACATCATAGACGTGTCACACACCTGCTCTTGACAGAAGGGTTTTAACCAGCAGGGCTGGTCATCAGCTGTATGTACATGTTTAGGTAAAAAGGGTGGAGTCAGCATCAGGTGACCAATCACAACTCAAAAACAAAACAACTTCCACCTGCACTGGCACTTAATTTACAAATTAGTTTCCTAGAGTGGTACAAACAAATGATAAATGAAAAATGTCCAACTGATAGCAGGTGAGTTTGTGTGAGAGAGAATAAAATCATGAAATATGTGATTAATAGGGACGTTTTTACCTGCCGTTTATGTAATAATTGCTCGGGGGTCATGTTCTGGGTCTCTGGAAAGCGTCTAGTGACAACTTGTGTTGTAATAGACGCTGTATAAATAAAATTGAATTGAATATTCTTTCTGAGAGTCGTCACGACCTGACAGAATCAGTTTACAGCTCCAGCCTACGGAGATGTTTGTCACCTCCACAAGACCACGTCAGTAACATACTGTTATCTTGGTTATTTTTAGAACCTGCTGTACCCTGATTCCTCATGTTTACATTACTGATGCCTCACCACCATGTTGGTCTCTTTTGTCATGTCTCCCTGTAAAGATGTGATGTTTGCACGCAATGGAAGCCAATCAGATTTGATTCTTATCAGTAAAGTCTTTTTTTCAGGCTTCATTAGGTCAGTTTGAGGTGCTTTTGTGTTCCGTTTAGAGAACCACTGAAATAAATCGGTTGTTTTAAACTTTCTGGAGGAACTCTAAAACAACCTGGACCCTGCTTGTAGAGCCAGTCTTACTGTTCAGAACCTCCATCACTGTTTCTAATCTGTTGCTGCTCCTTCCTGGACAGGTGACTGACCACAACTGTCACCTGTCCAGGTTCAGGAACTCACCTTGGAGCCAGGTAGGGCTCTGCAGGGGAGGAGGGGTCCACTGGTGGGAGGTCAGCCGTCACTAAGGGGGGGTCAGGTGGAGCTGGGTCTTCGTTCTCCAGGCATCCCAGGTTGGTTATACTGGCACCTCTCCCAGAATCCATGCTGCCCCTGTTCCTGCTACCAGGACCTGGGTGGAGAAGCAGACAGGTCAGTATCCCCATCATCAACCAATTAAGAGACAGGAGCACCAACAACAATACATTAGTCAATAATCTGAGTTCTCCATCAGGGAGGAATCAGCTGGAAATCCGCTGGAATTCTATCAGTCCTGTAGGAATTCCTAATGGATAAGTGGAATTCTTCCCCACAATGCATTTGCTGTTCCAGCTGCATCATGATAGGATAAATTAATCACCTGTGAACTGATGGTCTAAAGTCTGATTTACCATTTACTTTACTGTCTGGATGAGTGTGGTTTACTCACAGCAGCGGCTGAACGGCTGCCAGGTGTTGCAGCGGCGGCAGCGTTGGTTCTGCGGCTGCTGCAGCAGACACATGACGGCTGAGTCCACCTGCTGGAAAACCCTAAAGAAGCACAAACATGTAGAGAAACAGACTGGGACAGATTGATCTAGACTGGATAAGACTGGTTTACCTGAGGGTGAGTAGTCTCTGGTGCAGGTCTGCTGACAGGCCGGATTTGTCCGAGCAGATCATCTCTCTGACAGAGTCAAAGTCCACTTTCAGCTGCAGAGCGCCCTGCAGACTGAAGAAGAACCAGACAACAGATCACTAGCAATGTAGAACCAGATCCAAACTAGATGGTGCTTTTATTTGTTCATTTATATGATGCATTTTAAATGGGTTTTCTTTATTTCTATTTCAGCCGTGTTATAAATCAAATTCAGTGGAGGTGAAAAGACAGGAAACCAGCTCAGTTATTCGGTGAAGTTGAAACCAGCTTCAGAATGGAGAAGATTCCAGATCATGATGTGGTACTTGGTCTTGCCGGGCTTTTCACCACACATGAGCTGGGCTCATGTTCAAAAGTTGTGTGGATTTCGTCTTAAGTCCTTGTGTAGAAATTCAATCAGATGTTCAAAACTGCATATGCCCAAATCCAATCACGTTTCCTTTGAACATCACAATCAACGTTAGACTGAACACGGATGCACAAGCACAACACTGTCTTCTCCCTGAAGTAGATCAATTTGAATACAAGTACCCATGAAAAAACACTCATCCAAACAAAGATAACAGAAAAATCAAGTGGAAAGAAGAAAATTCACAAACTGTAAGCTCAAGACAGGGCTGTCAGAAGATGATGCCAGGAAAAATAATGTATTTGATGGTATTTCTACCGATTTGGGAAGTGGAAGTAAGTAGTGTGAGTGTGTGACTAAGGCTGTAATCCCGCAAACAGGATCGGAGCATCACACCACAGCTGAAATGAAGAAGAAAATGCTCCGCCGTCAAAGTCCATGGAAAAAGAAAGGTTGATGCACATCAAAATAGTGTTGCAGCCACACGAGGAGGTCCAGTGATGCTGGAGTTGACCCCACATGAGGTTAAACAATTAATGAGAAACTACACTTTCTGGGTACTAAAACTACTTCAAATTTATTCTCAACACAACAACTAGAGGATGAATGAACATGAGTTGAACCAGACTAACATGCATTCATTTGTGAAATTACACAATCACAGATAACTTGCACGTTAATAAAATAAAGTTTCCAGTTTACATATTATTTACTGTTTGTGTGGCAGTATGTACAAATCCACAGAAAGTTAATTTGACTTAATCTTGACATATGTGGAAGATGACATACAAATGAATTTGAGGCCCCTGGTCTGACACGGAAAATACCCGGTGCGCAGCCGTTGTCAGATGTCAGGCTGGTTCCAGAAGTCACATCTAACTTCTGGGTTAAGTCTCACGTAGAACTAAGATCGGTTGCAGTTCCTCCACCGGCCACCAGGGTCTGGATCCAACACTAAGTTTATCTCTTGACCTTCATGTTCAAATGTTCAGCTTTACAGCAGAAATAGACATATTTACAGTATGATTAAAAACACCGTTTTGATCCATGTCACACCCATGACAACTGTAACGGGGGTTGAACTATGTTAAGAGAAGTCATATAAAGGAATAAATGTATTTCTAACATAACGTCATTAAAGCGAATGACCAGCTGTCATCCCTTACTCTGTGATTGTCATGTTACTGCGCTTGGCGAAGGAACCACCCGTTTCTGTGACCCCAGCGTCACCTAAACGCTGTAAACGTCTGACAGCAGCTCTGCAGATATTTTGATGGTGTTCGACTGACGGAGCTGGAAGCCAAAGTCAACTTTGGTTAAAAAAATGATAAGTGTGTTTCCATCAGCTTCACAAACCGGTGGGTCACAACGTAATGCGTTGGTCACCATCCAGGTATAAAGGAGACCCTCCCCGAACAAACACTGGACCCTTCAAGGTGTTGCAGCACCACCTCTGCCAGCTAACAACAAGGAAATGAGGAGACTCTTTAAAACTGGACCCAGAAGGCTGGAAAAGCGTCTGGTGTGACGAGAACTTGTGCTGCCGTGTTCAGAACAACAACATGGAGGCGCTGCTCCAGCCTGGTGCTGGTGGTGTTGGTTTAGATCCCACTGAGCATTGTTTCAACTCCCTGAATGCAGCTGACTGTGTCCAGATTTCAGTTGTTTTCATTGTTAAGGTGTTCTGTTGGGATTTAAATTAAAAACAAGTTTGGAGAGAACCTGGACTTGTTCTAGTTCTTAAATGTGAAGTGTTGGTATGTAGGCCTGTAGACAGGTGAAAGGAAGAGGACAGCGGAGGGGGAGGGGGAGAACCGGGACAACATGACCAACACTAGAGGACCGCCCACTGCCACACCCAAGACAGCAGCGGCGACAAATAAGAGGACACAACCACAACCGCGGGCAAAACCAGGACAGCCGTGCCGCACACAACGGGGTGCACCAGGCAGCAACAAGCCACCACCCCACCCCACCCAAAAGTCCCCCAGGGCCACCCCAAGTACTGAATCTACCACCAGAGGCATGCCCCACCGGTGAGGCCCTGACCCCACACACACTCTCCTCCATCACAATCAAACATGTAAATGTCTTAATTTTAAGTTTATGTGTGTTTTTTTTTAGAGTTGATTTACAGCAAAGGGTCAGTTCCTGCTCTAGGATTGATCCAAAAGCTTTGTCCGCCGTGTCTGTGGACACAAACATACCTGAATTTGATCTTCTTTTTCAGGATGTGCTCCATCCAGGCCTCCATGAAAGCTGTCATCGTTATACTCAGGGCCTGGACTTGGGCGTCATCAGACATTGAAGCCACACCCTCAAGAACCTGACCAATCACAGAATGAGCTGCCTGGGCCACGTATGCACTAGGACTGATGGGTAACCCTGAGGAGCAACAGAAGCTATCATGATCCACAGCTTCCAGAGCAGTAGACGTTAGTAACCCTTCCAGTTAATCTGATAGATTTGTCTTTATTGAAAGATATTTTTATTCTTATCATTCATTATTATGACACATTATTTTCATGCTCTGCTGAGACGTTCCTGATCTGCATCAGCTGACCTGACTCATTCAAAACATCCTGATCTTTATTCATTCAACAAATGGTCTAAGCCCAGGTCCTCTCTGGGTCCAGAGCTCGGGGTCTGACTGAGGACTGGAATCCTCCTGGAACCAGTTCTCCCTGTCAGAATGGTGTCATATCACTTGTTCATTTGCAGTCAGTAGGTGACGGTCAGGTGTGACTCACCTGTCCTCTGGCTGGGCCTCCAGTGGACGGCTGATGGCATGCTGTGTTCAAAGATCTCCCTGGACATGCGTTTACAATGGATGGTGAAGGTTCTCAGTACCAGGGCAGAGAAGGTCTGATGGACAGAGGTCTGGTATCATAAAGATGTAGACTAGCGGTGTGGTTGAAAAAGATTTCTAGAAAGATCCGGACTGACGTTCAGACGTGTCATGAAGGTTAGACCAGATTTTAAAAACTATATAGCACAAGTCAAAAGTTTGGGCGCCCCTGGTGGGCACATCCAAACTCTTCTGCTGGCATGAGCCAGAACCAGAACCATCAAAGACAGAAATGAATTTTTGAGGGTTCTTTGGTCAGAATGAATCCATAAAATCTTAGTTTGCCAAATAGGTCTCGAAATCAGAAAAGGTTGAGAAAATATATAAAATGCAATTAAAAAATAATACTTAATTGATTCTTCTATTTTCTTTGACTTGTATTACTTTACAGACAGTATGAAAGCTAGATATTTTATAGTTTTTATTCATCAACTTCGAATTGTTAATAAACATCCATATTAACAAGAGAAGAACTTTGTGTTCAGCAGGCCAACATTTGTTACAGGTTCCACAGACTAGGTGGAAAAAGTGGGGTGACGGTTCTTTTCTTTTTACTGAAGTGTTCGGAAGTGTAGAAGAGGAGTGTATGCAAATCTCTTCTAGTCTTTGTGTCATGGATGCTGCATTTGGACCAAAGTACTAAATTGTGATTCGGAGACCTGAATGTATTTCTAAAATGGATGTACACTAACAAATGAAATCAAGGTGAGGAGAAAGAAATACATTTTTGGAGTTGAAAACGAAACTCAAAGGAAGTAGACAAATCACATCAGAAACATTCACAGGTTCCTTTTCTTGGCTCTAACTGAAGCGCTGCCATCCTCACAACTAAAGTTAGATTTCAGCAGAAAAAGGCGCCAGTTGTGAAGCTCTGTTGCAGGTCACCTGCAGCTTGGATACAGCCTCCTCCAGAGCTTCCAGTTGCTGACTCAGCAGATGCTGGCTGTGACTGCAGATGGTCGACTGATGGTCAAAGCCTGAGTTCATCACCAGGGTCTTGGTGTGAAGGACCATCAGGTGTAAGGACTTGGTCCAAACCTGGAGAGAACAACACCGTCAGACTGCTCAAATCTGGGGCCACACGCAAAACATGCAGCACACAAAAGAACGTGCATGCGCCGTTTTCCACGCACACGTTGGGATGTTCAAAAATCAGCTTTGGGTGGATTTGTGGATTTGGCTGGTTCCCCCATCATTTTCTGCTCAGTCCAGATCACATGTCAGACTCAAGGCCTGCGGGCCAAATGAGTGAAAAGTCACAATGGTCCAATCAAAGCAGCCGCTCTACATCATGCAGCAACTATAAATACTGCCACAACCGGCCCTTTGAGATCATTCATGATCTTGATGTGACCTGAGATGAAAATGAGTTTGACACTCCTGGTGTAGATGGTTGAAGCATGGACATGATTGCGGCTGGACGCACTCCTCTGTAGCCCCTTGTCTCGATCAAGTGCAGTTTTCTAGTTGTTAAAAGCGGTTGATGTAAAAACTGCATCCCTCTCATTAACAGTGCTGCCATATTTCTGACAGGGGTCCAGCCGGGGTCATGAGTGGTACCTGCAGGATTGAATGATCTGAAGGTTGTAGTCACAGGTATTATAGTTAACAAAAACTAACACATAAACTGAAGCTAAAATTGAAAAAAATCGCATTATCTGAAATAAAACAATAAAGAATTTTATAAAACGAAACTAAAATTAACGATGCAAAACTAAATAAAACGAACTGCAGGTAAAATTAACTTTGTTTGATTTTGTGTCTTGTTTTGTTGATGATTGGGCTTCATCTTTTGTCTCTAATAATTAATTACTAATATTTTTCCTAATTCTAATTGCTCAAAGGAAAAAAAAAGGATATTTGTACTTTATGGCACTGGTATCAAAAAAGCATAAAGTTCTCTTTTAAGCATGTAAATATTTGATTCTGTAAATATAAATAGTCTTGTAACCCTTTTCATGGTCACAATGTGAAAAAAAACCCAGGGAACCCAGGGGAATTTTGTAGGAGTCTGAAACGTGAAAAACAAACGAAGAGATTCTCAAATATCAGCATGTAAACAAAGGGAATGACTTCCAGGGGTTCAGTGAAAAAACAACCAGGTGCAAAGACAAAAACAACCAGGGAGTTTTGGGGAATTTCCAGGTTTGCTGCAGACAATATTAAGGGTAGCATAAGGGATCCCATTTGAGGAATATTTTTTCAAATGTAGCAAATGAGAATCAAGATTTCAATATAGACCAGGTTTGAGTGATTTCCAAAAGAAAGGATTAAGTTGAGACACCAGTAGAATTGTTCCAAACATGACCAGAGAAAAAAGAAAAGGAACCGGGTTGGATGTTCCTCTGAGCTGATTTTTTTGTTTATGTGTAAGTCAGTACCTCTAAAAGTAAAACTAAACTAACAAGAGGGTAGGGTAACTAGGGTAAGTAATGGGTTGGGACGGTTTTTGGCAGCTGAGCAGTTGCTTTGAGCAGCAGTTGCTGGTTCCCGGATGTGGCGCGGGGGCGGGGATCGGGTTGTCCGCCGCCGTCGTGGCTCCCTGGTCGGTGCGGCCCCGTGTGGATCTGGCCGGGGGCCTCGCTGGTGTCCGGCCTGCGGCTGGGGGCGTGTGTCGGCCCTCTCGCGATGCTCGTGCCCCTTTGTGGGGGAGCTCCTGATGGTGGGGCGTGGCTGGCGGCCTGGCTCCTGTGACTGCCTGGGGCTTGCATGTGATGCGCCCCTGGTCCTGGTTACCTGCCTCCCCACCACCCCCTCTCTCATGTTTAAAAAAAAAACAAAAACAAAAACAGGTATGTATGTATGTATGTATGTATGTGTATGTATGTGTATATATATATATATGTATATACACATATATAAACAAAATAATTATTAAAGTAATTATTAAAAAAAAAAAAACACACAGAGACAAACATGACAAGGAGAGCTGAGGCCTGTGGGGGGCGTCCACCCTGCAAATGCCAGTTTCTCAATGCTTTTAATGCACCATAACCATATATAGATGAATATATATATACAACACCAATAAACAATAGAGCGCCCACCATTACATGTACCAGCTGCTCTTTTTAATGCACCCAAACACATTGACAAAGGAACGGAGGGAGGAAGGGGAAAGGAAAAAAAAACGTGCCACGTGCTGGACGGCCCCGGCAGATCACTGGGTGCCTGGTGGTTTGGCCTGCGCTCCTACTGTCTGGGTCTCGGGGGGCTGGGGCTGCTCCTTGGCTGCGGCGCCTGGTACCGGGGCCGGCTGCTGGGGGGGGCCCCCTGGTTGGAAGTGGTGTGGTGGCAGATCGCCGTCCGGGTGTGCCGGGATGTGTTGGCGGGCTCCTTTTCCCTGGCCTGGCGCGGCCTCTGGGCGTTGGCTGTGTGTTCTCCCCCTGTTCCTGTTCCTCCGCCTTGGCTCTGTATGTTGGCAACTGCGGGTGGTGGCTGTCTCATTCCCCCGGGCCTGCTTGCTCTGCCCGTGTTTCCTCTATCCGCCTTCTCTCCCGTCTCGCCGCCTAGCCATGGGTGTGTGTGTGTGTGTGTGTGTGTGTGTGTGTGTGTGTGTGTGTGTGTGTGTGTGTGTGTGTGTGTGTGTGTGTGTGTGTGTGTGTGTGTGTGTGTGTGTGTGTGTGTGCGCGCATTGATGTACAAATTAATTATTGGGGGGAGTGGTGGCCTAGTGGTTACAGTGGTGGGCTTGGGCGTGGAGGACCCAGGTTCAAGCTGCCCACAATGGTAAATCACTGGGGGCCCAATTGCTCCCCGGGGCGCTGCCCTGCTAGCAGCCCCACTGCTCACTAGTGAAACTAGTTGATGGGTTAAAAGCAGAGACTAATTTCGGTGTGCATCGTACATACAGCGTGTGCACGATGTCCACACTGACAAGAAAGGGAAGGAAAAAATAAAAAATAAAAAAAATAAAAAAAATTGTGTTTCTCTGCTTACAATGTATATGAATATGTACTAGATAACTGCATACATGTCTTCTTATCCTTATATGTATGTATATGTGTGTGTATATGTATGTATGTGTGTATATGTATATGTATATGTATGTATGTAGATGTGTATGTATGTGTATATATATATGTATATATGTATGTGTGTAGATGTGTATGTATGTGTATATATATATATATATGTATTTGTGTATGTGTGTGTATATGTATATGTATGTGTATATATATATATATGTATGTGTATGTGTAGATGTGTATGTATGTGTGTATATATATATATATATATATATATATATATATATATATATATATATATATATATATATATATATATATATATATATATATATGGTTATGTGTAGGTGTATATGTGTGTATGTATATGTGTATATGTATATATATATATGTACATGCATGAGTACTTAAATACTTCAATGCATATTATTACATAGATAACTTTTTAAATACTGCCCCCACACCCTCAAAAACTCAGGTATGTAATAGAGAATAGAACACTCCTCCCCTTTCCTCTGTCTTCTTTTTAATTAACACCCTATTGTCTTGTGTCCACTTTAAACACCACATCACTACCCTTAATTCTTTTTTTTTACACACACTACAACATAGGCACCACACTGGACCACCACTGTCTCGTCTCTCTCTTTCTATTTCCTTTTTCTGAAAAAAAAAAAAAATAAATAAAAATGTCCGACTTTAAAGCAAGAATAAATATATTTATATCCATGACAACTCTGAGAGGGGTGACTTGTTGTACCACACCAAGGGAGTTTATATAAAGCATTACATTTTTTTCTAATATGATTGACTGACAGTGAGCTCATCCAACGATGAGCCTTTATCAAGTCCTCATCTCTAAACAACATGCTATTGCGCTCAGCAGCACAACCGTCCGCTTTAACAAACCCAACTTTGGCTAAACACGACTGTTATTTTTGATATTGCCATCAAGTTCTGTTCTGGGTCTCTGGAAAGTGCCTAGAGACTTGTGTTGTAATAGACGCTATGTCAACAAAATTAAATTCAATTAAAAATTGAGTTAACATGTTAAATGGTTTGCCATCCAGACAATGGTTTGTCTGGATGGGCTGACGCCCGTGACTCTGCAAAGGGTAAAACGGGTATAGAAAATGGATGGAAATTAAATGGCACATCTCTGCAGACATGCAGGCATACATGTCTCCCCTCTGCAGATTTTTCGGTGGGGTTCAGCTGAAGGAGCTGGGAGAAAAGCTAACTTTGATTGACATGCGATGGACGTGTCAATCAGCTTGGCTCAGCACCCCATACAAAGGAAATAGACTTCAAAATCTGTCCTCAGAAACCGACGGGTCATGTTACACCACATCTATGTGGACATCAGTAATCTCATTACCTTATGATAATCTGGGAGAGATAGTACTGTTTTCTTTAGATTAATCCAGTTTTACATGTGCGCGAGCGCTACATTCAGCACTTGACATGAAACTTGACACAAGCAGTTAACTTTCACCAAACTGGCTGCCCCAAATAAAAAAAATATCTGCCAGTTAGAAAATTAATTAAATCAAGAAAGATATGAAAAGGGTGAGCACGGTGGTGTAGAATCAGCTTGGTTTCCTCGCAGCCAGAAAGTTCCTAGTCCGAATCCTGGTGTTTCCATTTTCTCCCCATGCTTACATGGGGCTTTTCCAACTTTTCCAGGTTCCTCCTACAGTCCACCAACATGTGTCAAGTTAACTGGGTATTCAGGTATAGATGCTGGATGGATCTGGACATGGGAACTACTTGGTGTTTAATGGAGGTAGATATTAATGAGCATAAATGTTTGTTAGGGACCAAAATGAAAACCAAATAATGTAAATGAAAGGCCGTTTTTATTCAAATGACATTACCTTCAGGTCAACACCATCCTAAGTTGAAACTAATCAACTAGCGAATATCAAACTACTGTTAACAGACAAGGTTATGACCTCTGTTTCATGGAACTGGATCAATACATTGATGTTAATGAGGCTTTGCTTTGCCTCATTTGTATCTATTAATGGTAGTAGGACCAACCTTCTTTAGCCAGTTTTCGTCTAAGCAGCTCTGATCAATAACCGGCCAATATGACTTTCTAAACTCAGCCAGTATCAGACATGTCAGGAACCAAGAAAAGACTTGAACATTTTTATTTGTTTATTTGATTGTAAATGATCTAGTTTGAGGGTGTAGAATACTGAAAAATAATTTATTTCCACATCAGTCAGTCGTGATAACCGTTGCTGGGAAGTGTGTTGTGGAAGTTTTCCTATGCAAGTACAAAAGGTGTTTTAAAAAAAAAAACAAAAAAGAATTTTCCATGAGTCACCGCACTCACCCAGAAGCAGAGTTTAGGGACACCAGCAAATGTTGAGGTTTTCCTCAAGAGTTTACCACAGAACCTCCAAACACAACCCTTCAGCATTATAATGAATCTGGGCCACGTTACTGCTACACTGGAGCAGCAGATCAGCCATAAGACCTGTACGTACCCGGAGGTCTCCCTGGGTGATTAGCAGGAACTTCTGGAGGCTCCATGACGACAAGAACTGGAGGGCCTTGGACCCCAGCCAGCAGGAGGACGTCTGTACCGAAGCTAGCAGTAGAGCCACGGTCCGCCTCTGCAGAGCACAGCTGGAGAGCTGGAGGCAGACCACACCTGTGGACAGGTAAGCCTGAGGTCAGCAGCTGCTCCACCTGGTGCATCAGGTTTTCAATTGCAAAGCAGATGTTCGTGTTGGTCCTCAGAGACTAACATCTAACAACTGTCTGATGAAGAAACTTGCTCTGGGATGCAGTCGAGACCTTTTGATGGTTTACTGAGTGGCAACTTTAATACCTGGAATGTAGATGGAAGTTTTAGCTGTGAATATAATGTAACTAAATGTTCTCATGTGGTGAAATTAAATTTAAACCTGAAATGTAGTATGTCCAGATGTCTTCAACTGTTCTCTGCTAAAGTTCGAAAGAGCTGGTCCTAGCAGATTTCTTAAAAAAACATTCAGAAACCCATTGAGTCCACAGGAGTTTAACCCGACCCCTGGGTCCAACCAGGAGCTGGAGATCGCCAGTCTACCAGCAACCTGCCAGCTGTTATAAACTGTGGTCATTCTTGTCCATCAGAACCACCGTGGTCCCATCAGAACCACCGTGGAGCAGTTTTGAAGGATTCTAGAAACAAACATCTGCTCTGGTCCATTAAAAATTTCCATCAGGTCTACTGTGGAGCTGGACCGCATCAGTTTCTATACAGTGGTGACCTGACTGGAACTCAGACACCAACATATCAGAGAGTCTGGTGGATTTGCCACATAAAACATCACAGGAGCTCTCACACGCGCATGGAGTTCATGTTGACCTGTGGAGGCTGTAGGTAAACAATTCAGAAGTTTTAAAAGAAACATGCTACACGACATCAGCATGTAAACAGCTGTTGTAAAAGGTTCCAAACTCTCAGACTGTGATGGTTTTGGGTTTATATTTGTTCCTGTTTTATTTTGAAAGTCTTTTGTTTAGTTGTAAGTTTGACTTCCCTTGTTCTCATCTGCCCGGATTGCTTGCACCTGTGTCTCGTCAGTCCGGCAAGTATATATGTCTTTCCCTTCCTCCCTGCTGGTCCATACTGTTTTTGTTCCGTATGTTTGTTCCTCTGTTTAATTTCCTCGACCCAGCCTGTCTCTGTTCCTGAGCCGGTCCTGAACCTACCCCAGCCTGTATGTCCCAATTCAGAGATTGGACCCAATGTAGGAGAGGAGACATCAGGTGTAGTTGACAAAAAGTGCTGCGAGGCAGGGATACCAAAAAAAAAAAAAAGGAAGCTAAACTCAGAACTAAACCCAGAAGCCCACATACAAACTAAACGAGGAATCTGAACAGCATATGGAACAAAACAGTACGGACCAGCAGGGAGAACGGGAAAGACAACAAAAGACAAGACTGCGGAGGCACAGACGCAAACAATCAGAGCAGAAGGGAACAAGGGAAGTCAAACTTACAACTAAACACAAGGATATAGACTTTCAAAATAAAACAGGAATACCTATAAACCCAACACCATGACGCAAACAGCCCAAAGACAAACATCTGGAAATTTCAGGACTTGGACTTTCCAGAACGGTGATGGAGGATCTGGGACAGAGGATCTCTAGTCTGACTAGGAAGAAAACCCTTTGTTTTACCAGGGGTGGGTGTGACTGAGTGTCGGCTTAGAGATGACAGCAGAGGGTGGCGCAGATGTAGGAAGTTCTCCATGGTCAGGGATGTGACTCCACCTCCTCCCTGCTCTGATGTTGAGGTCACATGATCACTATCTTCACCTCTGAGACACTTATCCTTAAGAGATGAACTCAGAGTTCTGCACATCACTGAAAACACAGAAATATAAGGAAGAATAAGCTGAATGAGACATTTAAACAGCTGGTAAAGTTGTCATCTTTTCACTATTGTTTAAACTTGTCTTATAAAAACAAGTAACCGCTCCAAAACAAGGCTTTTATCAGAGCATTGGACTTTTTCAAAGAAGCACTTTATGATTTCTATACACCAGTGCCAATGAGCCACAGCCCTGCAGTTCCTCTACCGACCACTAGGGTCTGAATCCAGATCTGCAGTTATGAATTCAGAATTTTTATGCTCCTCGTCAGGTGAAATTTCATCTAACCACTAATTAATACATAATAAGGGCCATGTCTTTTTTCAGTGACAACTGCAGTCTATGGTGTTCATAACTAGTCATCAACACTTCAGCATCTGATGAATAATGAAATAAGCCTCAACAAAATATTATTCTTATATATTAAAGATAATATTGTGGTTTTGTTGATGTAAATGAGTCAGGATACAAAGTAACCAAAGTACATCAGCCCTAGGAGCCAAGGGAGATGGTTTTTCCGGCTGAGCCTCCCTCCAGGTCAACCACCCGGAATGCCATTTTGGATTAGGAAAGGTAAACTGGCTGGTCAATTCCAGCCATAATGATGTCACCTAGAGCCCTTAAAAATGGATCTCTAAATCACTCTGCATACTGCAGTCAAACACAACTTAATTATCACTAAAAGTAATGTAAATATGTTCTTGGAGATGTTTACACAAGTCCAGCAATAGACAGGACTTCAGATTTGATTTAGCTTCCCTGATTTGTCTCAGGCGACCATCCTCAGCTCTGACTAAACTCCGAACAGCTGCTGCAGATTCATCTGCTCAGACTTCAGTTACCTCTTACTAAAGTAGCACAGTGCTTCTGCGTGGATACTGACCTTGGTCCCAGTGAGCATGAGCAGAGTGCATGAGTGCATGCGCACAGAGGTCCTGCAGCATTGTCCTGAACTCCTGTGAAAGCAGACCTACACCAGAGGCAAAATAGAGCTGTTAGAACCAGTATGATAGATGGGTGCTAGAATACTCAAAAAGTGCTCAAAACATTCTGCTTGGAAGCTGTCTGGACCTGGTGATTTGTTATTAGGCAGACGTAGAGTTTATCAAGTTCTTTTGCTTGGTCTTTTCTAAGGTGAGGTAAGTTGATATTGTTGCGAAATGTATCAATATCTAAAACATTTGGTTTATCTGTACATGAATGCAGGCTTATATAAACATTTCCGAATTCATCTTTGATTTCTTCAGGTTTCACATTTCTACAGCTGTGGAGACTGTTGATTTTTCATTACTATTCTTAATCTGATTGACCAGATACTTGCTAGATTTATTGTTCTCAACTCAAACTCAAATGCTCATGTCTTAATCTTTATATAAGACATTTAGTCTTCTCGTTTAGGTAGTCATTCAACTGTCATTTTTACTTTTGCACATGAGATTAAACTTAAGGCGTTGGTTTATTAGCAGTCATAATTCTTCTTAATCTTAATTAATCTTCTTAAAAGGCTTAATCCTTCTTTCATGTAACGTTTTCTGATCTGGAGTACAACTTTTCCATTCAGGATCTCACAAGGAAATTGGTTGTTCGGGTCATGCTGTAGCGTTATTGTGGTTGGGTTTTTTGTCATACTTGGTTTTTTAGTTTTAGTATTCTGTTTTGGGTTTGATTTGATGTTGGTGTTCTTGGGACTTGTCTTTTGCCTTTGTCCTCTTCTGTTTTTCCTCACTCCAATGAGAATATCTTGTCTCATCTTCGTCCTTGCTGGTCCATCTGTGTTTCAATCTTTGTTTTCCTACTGGTCTGTTTTGCAACGTGTTTGTATTTCTACTTTTGTTTGATACTTCTACCACCCCAGTCCTGCACTATATATATATATATATATATATATATATATATATATATATATATATATATATATATATATATATATATATATATATATATATATATATATATATATATATATACTGACTGTATTCACCACCCCCACACCCACGTCACACCACTTCCCCAGACCCAGCAGGAACCCCAGGGCCCGCAACTCCATCACGCCCCCATTCAAGCAACAGCGCCACAGAGGGCCCACCAATCCAGCAGACTCCCACCCCATATGGCCCTGCAGCAGTGACACCTATCACCCGTCGCGACTCCCACGCCAATCAGGGAGAGAGAAAAGAAGGTGGTGAAGAGGGAGAGAATAAGGACGGAAAAACTGGAGCGATGTGACATACCCCAGTAAAGACTAGGACGGCCACCACCCCCACCCCCACCTGCCTGTCATTGGCAGCACAAGGGGAAGGACAGTTGACACCCAGAGGCAACACAGGGCCAGCCACACAGAACCCGCCAACACATCATGGGCACGCCCAGTTAGCAACTAGTCACCACACAATCCCCCCAGAAGGTTCCCCTGGAGGCCAGTCCACACACCAGACCCACCAGCAGAGGCGCATCCAGGACTCTTCGAGGCCTACACAGTCCCTGACACAGGGCCAGTCCCAAATAGTAGGGACGTGAAAACAAAAGGTGGGACATGCAGGGTCCCTTCCTTTCAACGCACAGCTTAAGGTAGACTGAGGGAATTTGAGGTACATGAACTACTACTAATATAACAGAGCTGCAACAGGCCACCACCTTACACAGTGCTAGAACTGAGATGTCTTTGTTATTTATTATACCAGATCATGATGTGTCTTGTCATATATTGTGTAATATCATTTTTCACTTTTTCATCTATCTTAAGTTGGATTTTACCCTACTCCATTTTTGTACTTTGCAACTTATATTTTGTAGCCTTTTATAGTGTATCTTGGTGGTTTTATGGTATCTTATATTCTATAGCATCATATCATACATTATCTCGTCTTATGATACACCTTTTGTTGTAGAATCTTATAATTTTTTTTGTATGCCTCATCTGAACATATTTTGTAGTGTCTTCTAAAAATCTGATATAATTGTGTTGTGATGCATCTTCAAAGGGCGCCTGTGGATCTGGAGGTAGAGGAGATGTCCATGTGTGAGTTTTCTACGGGTACTCCAACTTCCTCTCACAATTCAAAAACATGAATGGAAGACCAATTAAGTAAAAGGGAGAGAACATCATATACATATACATATGAACATCTGCAGAAATAAAGCATTGCTGCCCTGCGATTAGCTGATCATCTCACTGCATGAGTAAATAAGATCACCTGTCTCTGAAGCTCGGTTGATGCTGTGCAGAATCTGGAAGCCGGTGTGGTCATCCTGGAGGTTGATGCTCCCTATAGAACTTCCTGGTGATGGTACATGCAGTTTTAACCAGAAGGCCTTGCTGCAGAGAGTCTTCAAAAGAGCGTGATACTGGCCCAGCAGGTCAGCTAGAACCAGAGGCCGACCCAGGTCCAGCCACTGAACAGAAAGAGGCCAGCGAACACAGTCTGGAACCACAGCTGCTGGTTTGGTCACCAGTCTTTCCTCTTTGTCAGAATCATCCTCCCTTTGAGGACCGGAACTGGAAAACACAAGCAGTCTCTGAAGACATCAGCACACACGAGACACACAACAGTTGACCAGAACACACCTATAAAATCAGACGAAGGAGTTACTGTTGGTGTTCTCAGCCATCCATGTCATGGAAATCCAGAAAAGCTTGGATGGAAGAGAACTGGACTTCGGTTCAGTTCGAGCCCTAAGTTTTTCAAATAAGAAATGAAACATTCTCAAGACCCAAGAAAATGAATCCAGAGCATTCATTAATATATTAAAGTCAGTGTACATTCTCAGCAAAACTGCATTTTAAAGACCTTTAAAAGATAGTCATCTAAACAACATGTTGATATCGTTGAAAAGTTAAAGGTGAAAAGCCACTATTGGACTAAAGACAGACGGTTGAGCATTTTTACATTTTTCTTTTTGGGGGGGTCTAAATAAATTCAATAACAGGATGACCACATTTATCTAAAAAATAAAAGATGTCCATAGATTTCTTATGTTTGGTGGGTAAATGAAGCAATGAAGCAGGAGAATTTTATTGTTACATTTCTGGTAGCTGTGGGAGTCCCACAGGAGGGCGAACCCATGCAGCTCATTCGGGCTGAGCTTGGCAGGATCCCTTGGATAAAGGCCTGGCTACTGGCCACTTTTCAACAAGCCACTCCCCCAGTCTCCAGGGTTAAGGCCCCATTAACTAGACTGTGAGGTAGACATAAGGTTTTTGATTTTTATTATCCATAAAAATCAGTGAATCTGCCTTAGTCCGTCCTGCTGTCCAGGACCAATTTTCCTTGGGAGACTCCAGGCAAATTGGCCGTTACCCAGGTGCAGTCACCCTTGGCAACGTAGCTCCATCAATCTTTTGCAAATGTTTCCACCATGATGAGGTGGCAATTTACAATTTGGTGCTCACCAAGTGTGGGTAGTAAACTGCAAGAACCATATGGAGGATCGAAGTGGCTGAAATGAGTTTCCTCTGCAGGGTGTCTGAACTCTCCCTTAGAGA
This sequence comes from Xenentodon cancila, assembly GCA_014839995.1. Taxonomy (NCBI): domain Eukaryota; kingdom Metazoa; phylum Chordata; class Actinopteri; order Beloniformes; family Belonidae; genus Xenentodon; species Xenentodon cancila. The sequence goes on from CM026205.1 coordinate 25,734,053, forward strand.
TAGGAGGAGAAGTTCAGTCATTCAGGAGAGACTCAGAGTAAAGTCACTCTTCTCTACATCTAGATGAAGCAGTTGAGGTGGTTCATCTGATGAGGATGTCTCCTGGATGCCTCCCTGGAGAGATGTTTCATTCCAACTGGGAGGAGGCCCAAGGCAGAGTTGGCCAGAAATAATGTTCTACAGCCAAGACAAAACCAACATTTTTCTTCTGAATCTGAGGTTAAACTATTTACTGGACTCCACTGACTATAAACACATCTTCCACAGAGGTAGATGAATCCGGTGACTCTATGACAGAGCTCCATGCATGAACAAGATCCACCCTGAGTTTCTCAAGACTGGATGTTGTAGGGCTGACTGGTTGACACACCTCTGCAACATCACTGGGGGCTGTCCCTCTGGACTGCAGGGCATGTTCTAATTAAAGGGGAATTACACTCTTCAGCCACCCTAGTAAGGCCTATGTTGAATATCAGATTCAGGAGGAACAATGCAGGTCCTGTTGTAGAATACTAGACCAGCAGAACTATACCCTTGCTAGGATACTGAAGGAATCATGGGAGTTTGTCTAACCACTCCACATGCGTTTTGTGGATCAGTGCAGCATCTGCAGTGATGTGGAATCTGTACTGGTCTGTTGTGGTGAAGAGAGCTGAACCAAAAGGATCGACTCTCAGTTTTAGGTCAATCTATTTCCTAGTTTTTCCATTGGTCAGCAACTTCAAAACCATCTATCAAGTCCATCAAGTATTTTGTTCCTGGTATGTGACATGGATCAACTTTGGAGCAAATAAATATTGCTCATAATGACCTTACCAGTCAAGAACCTCTACCCTTTCTGCCAAATCCAGCTTATCCTGGTCTCGCTGATGTCCCGCCACATTGTGGTCCAGTTCGGCCTGGTCCGGCTGATGTCCTTCTACATTCTGGCAACTGTCCACTTTTCCACGGACTCCTTTCAGAACCTGTAAGTTGTTGGTGTTGATGATTGGAGTGGCAGATCCGACTGTGTCAGCCTTCCAATTCAGCACATCTGCTACTGTGACTGGGAGCAGCTGTTCAGCTGGTTCTCCTGCTGGCCGGTGAGGTACCAGTTGAACCAGCAGGTTACTGGAGGAAAGCAGCACTTGAAACAGCAGTTCTGCTGAGGACTGGTCCAACTGGAAAGCCCCTGATATAGGTGGGGCTAAGAGACGTTGGGAGGCAAGTGGAGAAGTGGGAGTGATCTGCCGTGGTCCAGAGTCATTTGAAGTTGTTTTTTGAGGTGGATAGTTTTGGAATGAGTCTAACATTTCCACACTAGTCTGACTGGGACAACACTGGGATGGGCATGTTTGGCAGCTGTTGCTTTGTTTATGTTGATGTTCCTTGATGGTAGTGTCAAGTACACAGTCAGGGGTGGAAGCGGGACATGTTTTACTGTTGGTGTTGCGTGACGAGGACTTAATTGAGGGAGGAGATGAAATGAGGTAGATATTCTGCATCTGTTCCCAGGTCCACTTGCTCCTCAGTGTTGAGCTCCCACAGCTTGACGCATCCACTGGATCAGCGTTGTCAGCATTGTGGCTGAGCGGGGCCTTACAAACCTGGCAGCTCTGTTCAAAAGTCCAGCAGAGGAGCTGATTGATTGATGTCTCTGCATGATGTGTGGCCAGAATGGTGATGAGCTCTTTGACTGAGACAGCTTGAGGTCTTCCAAAGACTTGTCTGGACACCCCTGTGAAATAACTGACCTGCTGCAGTAATCCCACTCTGTGTTGGGGGGCGCTGTGTTGCATGTGGTGCTCCTCCACCGCCTGGTTATACAACTCTATACCTGCTAAAACATCTTCTAGGACTTCTCTTGGGAGGGAGTCTGAACCGGTCTGGCCCACAGCAGACAGAACAGCACTCACGTATCGCTCCATCATAACCAGAATCTGCAGACAGAGTAGGTCCAGAGTCCCTTTCATTTTCTTCAGCAGGTCTGTGTGATGAGAAATAGCCCATCTCAGGTAGGGATCAGAGTGGACTCTGGAGAGCAGACAGAACCAGTGGTTCAGATGGACCCGGAGCTCCTGGATCAGGGAGGACACACTGACCTGAAATGGAAAGCAGGTGGATGGATTCTGGAGAAGAAAGAAGGAAGAGCATCTTTAAATATATGCAACACAGGCGGTTGAATAATATAATTAAATCGAATAAAAGCCTCAGATGAACAATGACAGAACATTTCCAGTAAATCTTTATTTGTTAGACAAATGAGGACATTTGTCTCCAGAATACTCTGGTATACTGAGAAGTTCATGGTCCACTCAAAAAGCTGTGTGGAAAAAAACGTTTTAAACGCTAAAAGTCCGGCCAACCAGAGCTGTGGCTACAAGGTCATTTGGGTCTGTTGTGGCAGAAATCACCAAACTCGGTGGTTGACACCCTTGTCCTTCAGGGCCGGTCCTACAGGGGCCGGTCCTAGAGGGCTTATCAACATAACCCTAATTAAAGTGTAAAAAGAATTTGCCAATTTTTTCAAATTAGAGGTGTCTCCGTTACAGATTTTTCTTTGCGACATTTTGATTTTAATATAATATAATATAATATAATATAATATAATATAATATAATATAATATAATATAATATAATATAATATAATATAATATAATATAATATAATATAATATAATATAATATAATATAATATAATATAATATAATATAATATAATATAATATAATAATTAATTGATTGGCCTGCAGTCAGGATAAACGAAGTTGGTAACAGCGGTCATGATAGCCTCTCAATATATCTGAGATGCTTTTAGTCTCAGATATTTTACAGTGAAAGTCCAAGTCCGCCCCGATTTTTGTTACGTTTTGTTTTTCCTTTTTGTTGATGTTTTATCTTTTTTTTTTTTTTAAAGATAGATCAGCCAGTGAAAAGTCCATGGAGTCAAAACATTGTGTTACTCAGGTCCAGCAGTGGAAAAAGTGTCAAGCCAAGCTCAGCAGTAGCCCAGTCATGCTGGCAAGACGGCTTCCCCTGCAGCACAGCATCAGCAGCTCAGTGCAGTTCAAGCCAGCATCAGCAGCACTGTCAAGACCAGCGCAGCCGCAATTCAGTTCAGAACAAGCTCTCCCACATCAGAACAGACCAACACAGCCCAGCAGAGCCGCTAAAGCGTGATCCATGTAATCTGCCCAGCACAGAACAGCATCAGCAGTAGCAGCATCATCAGCTCAGCCCAAAGCAGTAACACTCAGATTGAACTTGAGTTTCCAGATTGTTGGGGACTTTCCTCGTACAAATATTTCAAACATGCCTATCTATTTCTCTGTGTATCCAGTAAAACGTTGGGGGGTTCAGTGAGCAAAGCCACCATATCACTCAGTGTTTACAGAGAAGGATCACAAAGGTTATACACTTTCCAGTGAATGGCAAAACTGTACAGTTTCCCCCTATGGATCAACAAAATACAAACAAATGAAATCACTGTGCAAGACAATACAAGATCATAAGTCATCACATAGTCAGAAGCAAGCAAAGGCAATCCTGAAAAAGAGTTAAATTCAAGTTTGCTAGGGGCTCCTTTACAACGTCAGTGTTCAGAACAGCTTATTACACTGCGAAACATAACAGACCCTTCATAAACCTGAACTACAAAAAGCAAATGGTGTAAACATTGCTGCGTGGTGCAGTCCATCGTGACTTGTGCAGATATTGTACAATTCATTTGGGAATGGGCTGGGATTGATTTAAATAACACTTAAATCAACTCACAAATCTACAAGAAAGAAACTCAGAAATTACACCACTGAATCATGAACATTTTAAAGAAATTTCTTGAAAATTGTTTTTCACAGCTTGTTGATAAAATGTTAAAGCCATTGGTTGATGCTGACCTGCTGATGTCTACAGTGAGGTTTCCTGATCTGGAGCTCCAGCAGGTGTCTCACTCTGGACAGGTAAGCTGCAGCCAGGCGAACCCTCCTGGTGAACTCGTGGATGAAGAGCAGTACAGAGCGCTGCTCGAGGAGCTTGCAGAGAGCTCTGTACTGTTGTTGAAGGGAGGATAAGGAGGGCAAAAGGATGACATCCCCTTCATCTTGAAGACCCTTCACACACGCCTGAAGGAGGAGGAAACAGAGGAAACACAGTCACAGCTGATACTTTAATTTTCATCTTCAGTTTACATCGTACATACAGCGTGTGCACGATGTCCACACTGACAATGAAAAGGAAAATAAATAAAAAAAATAAAAAACAATCTATGTACATTTCTTGATAAATACTCCATATAAAAATATAATATGTCCAACAAAGTTATGATCCTATCTCAACTAGATTTGACCACTGGCATCTGGATCCAGACCTGCAGTTCTTCAACTGACCGCTAGGGTCCAGATCCAGGCCTGCAGTTCCTCTATTGGCCGCTAGGGTCCAGATCCAGGCCTGCAGTTTCTCTACTGACCTCTAAGCTCTGAATCCAGACCGGCAGTTCTTCCACTGACCACTAGGGTCCAGATCCAGGCCTGCAGTTTCTCTACTGACCTCTAAGCTCTGGATCCAGACCTGCAGTTTCTCTACTGACCTCCAAGCTCTGGATTCTGACATGCAGCTCCTCTATTGACCGCTAGGGTCCAGATCCAGGCCTGTGGTTTCTCTGCTGACCACTACGGTCTGGATCCAACCTTGAGTTGACCTCCATGTTAAAATGTTCAACTTTACAGCAGAAATAAAAATATTTATGGTCTGGTATAAAAAATAGTTTTGGTCTCCGTAGTTAGATTTCACATCCATGACAATGACAACTGTACAGGGATGAACCAAAGCGGTTCCAGTGTTAGTTTGGTGCCAGTGCCAGACTCGGCACCAGTTTTTTACTTTTTAACCGCCAGGTGCAAACCTGACAGTCTGCTCAGCCAATGGCTAGCCCATATCAATTCATCCTCTGTAATAGCCATGTCACCACACTTAGCCAAAACGGTTTTTGAACCTTAACTGCAGTAAAGTTGGACATTTTAACATGGAGGTCGATGGAGACTGACTAGCTTTTGGACCTCCCCTCTAGTGGCCAGTCGAGGAACTGCAAAACCTCTTAGTTCCACCAGGCCGTCAGGACGCTGAACACTCTCCCTGCTCTTCCACCGTTTCCCGCCTTGCCCCCCCCTCACTCACTCTGATCTCAGTATCTGCACCAGGCACTTTTGGCAGAACTGGACCGCCTGCTTTGCACCATGTCACTTTAATCAAACCGAAAAACTGTTGTTGTCATGTCACAACTTGTTTCTTGTCTCTTTTAAACCTGCACTTTGTGTTTAAAATGTATTTATTGTGTAGCACCGAGGGTTTGAGGGTAACGCAATTTCGATTCTCTGTATGTGTCTCACATGTGGTAGAACTGACAATAAACTTGACTCTGACTCTGACTCTGATAAGACTCAACCCGGACGTTATAGGCGTCTGGATCTGGCCCAGGCGCCAGCCATCTAATGCAATTTTTTTTTTTTTTATAAAGGCATTTCCATTACAGATTTTTTTTTTGCGATGTTTAGATTGTGTGCGGGGGGGGGGGGGGGGGGGGGGGGGGGGGGGGGGGGGGGGGGGGGGTTATTTAGATTTTATTTAAATCAAACTAGGCTAGTCTGAGTAGCTCTCCTACTAGAGATACTGGAAATACGCGTCAACGATCCAGCCCCAAAACATCTACCCGAAGTCCCACAAGTTGAAATGCACCTACTATCTGTCTAGTCTTTTCATGTTTGACATTAATGATTTTAGTTTTCTCTGACAGCATCAGGAATTCACCTGTTAATACAATAAATTTGTTCAGACTGTCAAACAGGGCTGGTGGAAAAAAAGAAACATGTCTTAATTGATGGATACCTTCCTCAGCCTCTCCCTGGAACTCACCTTAGGAGACCCTGCCTGTGCCCCACCCACCAGCTGCCACTGAACCGCCAGGGTCAGTAGAGACTGCTGCAGACGCTGCAGACGGATGGAGGAGCGTGACACCAGGTTGTGAGCTGCAACAAAGTTATCCTCTTCCTCACTCTGGCTCTGATCGTGGAGCAGCCACCTCAGACCAGGATTCAAGGTGCTGCGCAGGAGAAGCTCTGCTCGTTGCCAGGAATGGCAGATGGAACTCTGGGACCAGTTACCTACACGGGTACAAATCCAACATCTATGTTTATATACATGAAGCAGAAGGAAGCATGCTAAAAGCAGAATGTACAGAGGAAATCTGGATTCACAGTGAAGACCCAATACCAAAGTCACACAAACATCATCACCTGACAAGTATGTGTAGGATTGTGTATGCCATTCATGACTGCTTACGTTATCAAGGGTAGAGGTGTGACTGAATAAATGGCCTTGAAGTTATCAGCTGGTTGAAATGACTTCAACAAGGCCTCTAGGATCTGTGGATCTGTTTAACATATGGGAGGAAGTCTGGGCCATTCCTCTTTTCAGTGACATGTCTGGTGTGAATGGCTCACTGGAGATCATGCTCCAGTGTTTCTATGGGGTTCAGGCCTGGACCACCCTGGATTTATATCTTCTGAGGCCACTCTGTAGTGGATTTACTTCCATGTTTAGGGTAATTGTCCTGCAGCACTTTTATGAAGGTTCAGTTGCTGGACAGACATCCTGACATTAGCAGGGATAAGATTCTGGTAAACTGGGCAATTTATTTTCCTTTCCATGAGACAATTTGTCCAAACCCTGATCATGGAGCTATCATGTTTTAGCATTGGGATGATGTTTTGATGTTGAATGAGCTGTGTCAATACATTGTGCTTTACATCTTTCTCAACAAGCCTACTTCTGTTTAATCAGTCTATTTTTCCAGTAAAGTTATAGATTCCTAAGCTTATTTTGTCTTCCTGCTTGGTGTTCTTCCGTGGAAATGTTGCCTGTCCAGTGACTTCCATATGGTAGACTAATGAAAAGAGATTTAGCAGTTCCAGTGATACTTTCCAGGAGGGAACATTCAGTCTTCCATGTTAAAATGTCCAATGTACAGCAGAAAAAACAACAACAGTCTGGTACAAAAAACAGTTTTGTGAGCCAGGTCCTGCTCAAGGTTTCTTCCCTCTTAAAGGGGGGTTTTTCTTTCCACTGTTTGGCTTAAGGTTTTTCTTCCACTAGGGGAGTTTTTACCTGCCGTAGTTTATGTAATAATTGCTTGGGGGTCATGTTCTGTGTCTCTGGAAAGATCGTAGAGACAACTTGTGTTGTAATAGATGCTATATAAATAAAATTGAATTGAATTGAATTGAAATATAATTAAATAAAACCACAAATGTATGCTTAATTAGGGCTGTAGTTTTTGATTGGCAGTTGGCTTATCCAGTAGCTGTCATCACTTCTTCATCAGCCACTTTCATGCTACAAAGCTTGGCAAAGGAATCTGCACTTTATACTAATCCAACTACTAAATGCAGCTGTCATTTGTGATTTTGAGCAGTAAGAGGAAAGAGGCTTCAAAACCGCTCTCCAGAAAACCTGTGGTTGACCAACCTCCAGCCAGGCAGTCAACAGGGGGCTGAGCCAGCAGCTGGGGTCTTCCAGTGGCAGCTTGGCTGGTCAGCAGTATTTTAAACCTGCCTTTAGGCCCCCCTGCTCTGGGAGCCGGCTCCACCAAGATGACACCAGCCAGAGCTTCCACACTTCAGACTTCAGAAACCTGCAGGTGATGTCTTCAAGTTGGTCCTTTTTAGATTCTTCTTTTTAATTGAGTATTCAGCATTTTGTCATCTTGGGTGGATGTTCATTTGAAGGCAGAGTACTAAAACTCAGTTTCTATCTAGTTTGTGTACCTGTGGACTGGTGGAAGTCTAAACACTCTCAGACGACTTTCTTCTGTAGATTAAATCCTTAGTTCTCAGAGAAGAAACATTTGCATAGTTGTAGTGGACTAAAACTGGAAAAGCAATATAAAATTGTTCTCAATCCAGACTACGTCTGTATTACTATAAGACATCCTCACACTAAGAACAACAAATCTTCTGTTTTGGTGTGTATTGTTGGAAAGTCAGGCTTCATACCACTTATGCTCAGGTCATCTGTCACTGTGTAGGAACTGCATTTCCTCTGTAAGAAAAAAAACAAAAACGTTATTATGCAGCTGAGTAACAGTTCAGCTCTTGCACATGACATTAATAATCCTGGTCCTTACCAGCTCATGATACATTACACAATGTCAAAACTTACTGAATTAAAACTAAGACAAAACACAGAAACAGCATACGAAAAGCTAAATGCCTAATTTCAATCAATCTCCAGCCAAGCTGAAATGTTCATCGTTCACTGAACGAATGCGGATGTCCAGGTCCCAGACCATCTTCTCTCTCCACAAATGTGTTCATTTAGTGAGTATGAGTTGTTTCTGCTGAAATGCTGTTGGGTTTTCTCCAAACACGGTTCTGGACATTAAGAACCATCCATCCATCTATAGGACATTTGTGCTTTCATGTTCTTTTTAGGTAAGGCAAGTTTATTATAGCACATTTTAGCAGCAAGGTACTTTACAAAATGAAAACATGATAAAAAGAACAAAACAATTATGGGTGACAGTGCAGTGGCATAATACAAAAGTTAAGTGAGAGTTAGATTGTAGTATTCGTATTTATATTGTTTAAATTAAAATTTAGAATGGTTTAACAATTCAGTCACAAGCAACTGTAAACAAATTAGTTTTTAATCTTGATTTAAAGGAACTGAGGGTTCCAGCATTCCTGTAGTTTTCTGAAAGTTTGTTTCAGATCTGTGGCCCATAAAAGCGGAGTGCTGCTTCTCCATGTTTCGTTCTGATTCTGGAGACACAAAGGTGTCCTGGCCCAGAAGAACCGACAGGTCTGGATGGTTGATACGGCTCTCTAGTCCTATTGGGCCTTCTTGGCCAGAGGCCTGATGGGTTCTGGCAGACCAGGCAGATACCTGAAAATCCACATCAGCCTGAAATCAAACTAACCTGCTCTTTCTCTGGACCTGACGACTCACAACACTCCCAGTCTGAAAGAGACCCAAGCAAAAGAAAACAATCAGAGATGATGAGACCACAAACCAGAGGGCTGCTGTAGCTTCATTGTTGCAGTTCCTCAGACACCATCTGGACATAATGTGTTACTGAACACAGTTCATTCTGGGGGTCTGTCTTCTACCTACAGGAATCTGAGGCTCTGGACCCTAGTCTTCCTGTCTGGTTCCTCACTCCTAACTGGTCAGAACCATGGTCCTTCAGAAAGTCTCACCTCCACTGCAGAAAAAGTCTTTTTCTGGCAATATGTCACAGCTGCCTAATAATTGGAACTGGTAAGAGACCCCCATGCCGTGGCTAACATCATTTCTTAAGTACATTTTATCAGACTGATGAATCTATAAATCCGTCTCCCCATTATATATTTAAGTACAGTATTCTTATCAATACACCCCCCCCCAACAAACCCTTTTATTTATTTTATGGCGAACACATGCTTTGACACATACAACATTTTCAAAGCATTGCTGTAGCATTCTCATAATGTAAAATCAAATAAAACCACAAATGTATGCATAATCAGATCATTCAGATGCCAGTTGGTTTAGCTGTGTCGTTGACTTTAGACCACTGTGACTAGTTGTGGGTTGGAACCTGCAGTTAGTCGTCTGCAGCGCTCCTGGAGACAGAATCCATGCGTCTCAACAGATTCTGCTAGTTGATCTGCATCTGTTCATAGCTGGGTTTCTTCCTGACTTTGTTTCCAGCTGCTGTCTAAAGTTAAAGTCATCAGCACTATCACTCCTGAACATTCCTGAACCTATTCCTGAACGAGTTCCTGCTCCAAAACCAGTAATAATGTTGCTGTGTGGATCACCTGCTGTTGGACCAGACCCACCAGAATCTCTCTGCCACTGCGGCTGGTTCTGATCCATCCAGACCAGCTGTGAACAGAACACAGATAAAGTGACAGAACACAGATAAAGTGATTCCACTTAAAGGGGTTTCGGGCTCCCTGGTCACTAATGAACACACTGACCATCAGTTTCTTTCATATGTCAACATTAAAAACTCCCGAAGACCCAAGCTCATGTTCATTCTTCTTCTTTTTTTTAAATTAGTAGTTATTTATGACTATGATGGATGTCATTTCCTGATGATTTAGGCATTAATTAACATGACCAGTCATTTCAATCAACTTTAAGGATTCTTCTGGTGACCTGGGCTGGTGAGCCTGCCATTCACAACCGCCTCCACTAAAACAGAATGGACAGAACCAATCACAATCTGGAGGGGGTGGGCACAATGTGATGAATCATTCAATACTGCCCAAGAGCTCCTGTTCAGAACAACAGCTGCAGGAGCTGGGCTTTGACCCTTAGTTCCAGTGAAAGGAACTGGCCTGACCAGGAAACATGCTCTAAATTACGTTTTGCATTTCCAAGAGACCTGAGATTTTCTATTTGTGTGATCAGAGTCCATCCCCCCTTAAAAATATATGCAATACCCCTTTTTTGTTTAAAATCTGACTGCAAATATATTCAGTCAAACTGACTATTTGGTCATTTGTTTATAAAAACAAATGGAAAACTTTTCTTATCAATACCCCTGAGAGAAGTCAGAATGTTCAATGTGCAGGGAAGCAGGTCCTGTCATTAAACATGAGATGAAATATACCCCAAGAAAGTTATATTAACTACTACATTTTCATATTTCTCCTTTTATTTTATCCTAGTTATAGGTGCTTGACCCTGTTTGGTGAGAAGGTCCTGGTCACCGGTCATAACTGGTTAACACAAAGACAGCCGTGCTTGCTTTGGCAATCGCTAGTTGGGCATCACAAGCATGTGTTTGGAGTGTCGGAAACTGGGAAGCAACTGGAAAAAAACACAGGGAGCACATACAAAAGTAAAACACCTTGAAATGTACTAGCCAATGTTCAAATCAGAAACCTTCTTGTTGTGAGGACAGGACAGATAATTCCAAGATATTTTGCTTTTTGTTGCTTCTGAAAATCTGCTCCATTCATCCATCCATTATCTATACCCGCTTTATCCGTGCACACTCACATTCACACCTGTGATCAATTAACCTACCCTGCATGTTTTTGGACTGTGGGAGGAAGCCGGAGTACCCGGAGGGAACCCACGCAAGCACGGGGAGAACATGCAAACTCCACACAGAAAGACCCACCGGGCCGGGAATCGAACCAGGAACCTTCTTGCTGTGAGGTACTTGCTGAAACCACTAAGCTACATGCGGCCCCTGCTCCGTTCAATTCATGTTAATTCTATTATACTAAATAATCTCTGAAGAGACCTGATTTAACCAATCATAAGATAAGATAAAAGAAGATAAAAAGATCAATTTTGCTGGAAGATTTAATATTTTGAGGGATTTGAAAGTTGCAGACAGTGGTTCAGTTAAAACCTTCTGAGATAAGCAAGAATGTTTGAGATGTGGATTTGTTGAGTTGATTCCTTCCCACCTAGATGTATGGAGGATTACACCATATGTTAAAACTACAATCAAGTTAAAATTACAGTCTGTTACAACTATGTAAACAAAAATGTTTCCATTATAGTATTACCGGTACTCTGCATTATAACACGTTTAAAAAAGGTGGCAGTGGCACCAGCAGAAATCACTTTGGCAGCCCAGCAGCAGTGTAGAAAGATCTTTTGGCATGTTACTTAAAAAAAGTGCCGAAGAAAATCTCAAAAAATGTATAAAAAGAAACACAAAATGTCCTTAGCTACTGCAGCTTTAATTAATAATTTATACTTTTTGTGATTTTATTTAATCAATTCTTTAAATTGTTCACCATTCTGGAACAATATAAGAAAATGGCACTTTTTTTAAACTTGGCTTGTTAGAAATAACACCTGTCTGACATTTAGAAAAAGTTTAACAGTATAATTCATACATCATGCAAAATATTTCCCTCATGTCAATAAGCTCAGTTTTTCTCAAAGAGTTTCTATCTGTCTTAGGTGTAGACATGTATTTATTTCTCCAAAACAGCCAAAAATTCACTGTCTTCCTTGTGTTTTTGTTGTCACTGTCAACTGGAATGGAAATGTTTTTTCTCATGGAAGCAGTAATTAAATCAAGGCAAACTACTTTCTTTAAACAACAGAATGTAAGTAAACAATAACTCAACAACTAGAACATTTCTAGAGAACATTTCAAGGGGTGCCGATGTTACTGTGCGTTCGTTCATGTAGCCAATTCACAAAATGAGAAGAGATGTGTGTAGTGTTGTAGGATGTGACATTTGTTCAAGATTTTTGTGGTTTATATCATGTCGAGTTAGAGTTAACATGTGTGAAGTCAGTGAAAACGGAGTTAATATTTGTAAAAGTGTTGTTAAAGTTAAAGAGCATATTTTTAAAAGGACTAAACTCCATCTAAATAAGGCTTTAATATGTTCTTGTCCAAAGTGTCCTGAGTCTTTTAAAGTTTGGATGCTGTCTCCATAATAACCTATGGCCAAGCAATAGTCATCATGAAGGAAAGAATATTGAGTTCAAAATATATTTAAAAAAATTTAAATGTCACCAGCACACTCCTCAAAACATTTTTTCACATACTAAATATATAACAAAGACAAATAACATACACGCAAGAGAACAGTTCATGTGTACTCATTGTTTATCTTGATTTTGTTAAGAATTATTGGGTTCATAGTAAATTTTGTCATTGCTTACTTTCTGTTCACGCTTTCATAATAATGTTAATAACAATAATAATTACAGATTTTTTATTGCAGTGATGATGAAAGCAGATATCAGCACTGCTGCTGGTTGCTGTTGAGAGGAACGTTGTTTTATTCATGTTGGAAATTTCCGATATTTAGGTATTAAAAAACATGTGTGTACAAAACCCTTCCCTCCTTGCGTGGATATTGATGTCTAACAGCTTTGTCAGGTACGTTTTTTTTCTCCACAGGGGTCCAGCTCCAGTCTCTGGCCAGTCAACTCATTACTGCTTGCGTTTGAGTTTGTTTGTAAACCCATGTCTGTCTAAGGTTTATGATGTACGTGCATTTTTAAAAACAGAATGAAACAATGTTAACTATTTTTTACAGGTGGATAGCAGTGTTGGGACTGTTGTGGCAGACTTTTATCCCAAGATATAAAATGACTTGATGAACTGAAGTTAATTATTAAAAGGCAATATCACCAAACACCAAGAATGGATGACTAGACAAATGAAAAGGGTGCCCCAAAACATAACCCAAAACGTCAGCATAGGGGACAAGTGTGGAGATACAAAATCAAAAGCCAGAAGAGAAAAGCTGGCATGTTAGAGCCAAATTTCTTAGGCCCTTTCAACATTATACACATTCAGGGGAAAAGTGGAAAACCTACAGGGAGAGGATAGAGCAGCTTAAAAAAAAGTTTACACTAATCACTCAGAAATTTCAAAGGAAACTCTACCAGGAATTGCTCACAAAATCATGGCTATGACAATTACAGCAGTCCAGGATTTACAAACTCTACATCCCCAACAACAGTTCTAACCTCTCCAGAAACAACATCTTCCACAAAAACCCCAAGTTGCCAGAACAGCCTCCATAACACCACCCTTACCACCATCATCCTCAGTGGCATCAGCTTCTAGCAGCATCCTTGGCCAAGACAGCATCCATGTGTAATCTTTTAACAAAATTAACCATTTTTTTCACTACTGTACAATGTAACAGATGTTTTGTGGTGAGGTACTCTTTTTCAGACACACAAGAGGCATTGGCAGGCAGAAATGTGCACATACCACTTTCCAAAGTGGGACCATATTTACTATTCTAGTGGGATATTGAAAGGACTGGTCCCAACAAGGAGCGTGAAAGTGAGGTATGGCCTAAACTATGTGTAAATATTTTATCTTGCATCATTGGCTGGCCAATGTTTCACATCTCTGTTCAAATAAAACTCGGAAGTTAGCAACTTCGGAAAACAAAATAACTTGTAATAATCTGTGCTGTTCAGTAATCATAAACATCCACAATCCACATTTTACTGCATTACGATGATCTTTAGCTTAGATGAAAAAACACAAGCAGAAGCTACTAATAAAAACCTTTTGTTTTTGCTCTCTCAGTTAGCTTTGTGTGAACGTTAAAAAATATTATTTTCTTTGTACTTTCCTTGTTTTGATTTCCAGGTTAAACTAGTCTTGAATTGGTTAACAACTTCACATTGTGTTTGTCATTGTGCTGCGTAAGCTGGTTGGCTCAGTTATTTGCAGTTTGCAAGAGTGTGGTACCACCACTGAGCATTAGGGGGCTCTAAAACCCCAAAACAGCTTAAGTTCTTTGGTGTTGCTTTAATGATCCTAAAGTTATGTTCCTGTAACATCAAATTTTTCCTCAAACACGTCACCCTCATTATTCAGTTAAAATGATGAGATGTTGTTCCCACACCATGCCACAAAATGGTCCACCAGTTCTCTGTACTCAGTCTCTTGCCCATGTGGTTGTAGCCACATGACTCTGCTTTAGCATCTGCAACTTTACAGAAACATGGAGGGTAGCTCAAAAATTGAGATGTCTGAGAAAGATTTAATACTAAAGAAAAATGCAGTGTCTGTCATTTGGACACATTGGGTTTACCAAAGAGGACACAGAATAAAAACGTTTAAAATGTAAACACTGTGGCAAAAAAAACGTTTCTGTCAGTAAAGGTAATATTTCCACTTTATTCCAACACTTGGAACATAATCATGCTGCAGAAAACGAGCAATCTGTGGCTCAAAAAAAGAAAACGAGAAGCCTCCTGCAGCAAGTGGCTCCATAAAGCAGCTACCAATGTTTGAAACACAATGCTGCACAATATGAAAAAGAGTAAAAAAAAATGAAAAGAAATAACTGATGCCAATTCCTATTACATGGCAAAGATATGGCTCCTAAATCCACAATGGAGCACAGTGGGTTTAAACATCTCTTAAAACTCAACACTGTAATACTGTGCCATTGCGGAAATATTTTTCCCAGACTGCAATACCCAACATATTTAAAAAGTGCTGCAAAAAAACTGCCACTGACCTAAAATCTGTTCAGCACTTTGCAGCCACAACTGATCTGTGGTCAAGCAGAACGATGGAGCCGTACTTGTGTTTTTAATTTGCACTAAGTTGATGAGGAATGGAAGCTGCATATCGGATGCCTCGAGACTGCCTACTCTCCAGATGACCACACGTCAGAGATGATTGCACATGTCTTGAAAAGTATGCTTTCTGCACAAAAGAGAAGCTTGTAGCCATTACGACTGACAATGGAGCAAATGTTGTCAAAGCTGCAGAAGTGAGTGGATGGAAACAGTGACAATGCTTCGGACACAGACTGCACCCAGCAGTCAGGAAGCACCGAATACACATCAGCTTCACAGATGGAAGTCTACAACAGTCATTCGTTTAAATGGTGATATTTGCAGCTTTAAATTGTCAATAATGTTGTTTTATTTGTGATTGTTGTAATGATAGTCTCCGTATTTTTATTTTTATGATTTTTATGTGTTCTGATGCTATTAAGCACTTGGAAAGATACACTATAGAAAGTGCCATTTAAATAAAAATGCATGTATAATTGATCTACAACTATTATTAGCTCAATAAATACAGTTACAACAGTAATCTTTTTCCTCCTCAAGCTTTTCAAGCTTTCATTATTGTTGTCAGTATAAATCTCACGATACACACTGAAATTCAGCCTCTTTTAACCCATCACTAGGAGCAGTGGGCTGCTATTCCAGCACCCGGGGAGCAATTGGGAGTTTAGGCCCAATTAGTGATTCAACTTTCACCAGCCCAGGGACTTGAACCTCCAGGTAGAAGCCCACCTGTCATCATTATTAAAAGAGAAAAACTGCTGAAAAACTGATTTCCCCATGTTTAAGGTTTCAAATGTTTTTTAGCTAAAGATGAAACTATTACTACAACTCAGTAAACATTTAATTTGCGTGCATTTGTTTCAGAAAATGGAGTGAAAAATCAATGTGTGGAGAGGGTGGTGATGGTGTGCAAACAGAGTGAGTATTTCCTACATTTGGAAAAAAAAAAAAACGAAAACAGCATGCAGCACCAGATGGGGGTCAACACGGATGATGATTGCAAGTGTCCAGATGTGACAGATGTGCTGTCAGCAGAAGAATATGTGACTATTTAATTAGTGAAGCCATTCACGAGTGCTGGCTGAGGGGGAAGATTACATTAAACTGACCAGAACAATGACAACCAGCATTGTTGACTACCTTAAGGTGAAGTTCTCAGATTCCACCACAGAAGAGCTACTGACACTGACAGTTTTGTTGATCCAAGCAACCTACATTTCTGTTCACATTGTCACCACCATTCAGGAAAAGGTTAAAAAAAGAGAGATGGAGTCAGCAGCTACACTCAACAAGGGAAGTACCACGGTGAGTGCAGAATCTTTTGGCTCTTCATCAGAACAAAAGACTTCAAGGAGGTCAGTAGGAAGTTTTTTCAGAGGAAGTGAAGCAACACCTTCAACTGCACCCAGTGTCTCTACAGCAAACTGCAGAAGCAGAGCTAAATAATCACCCAGTGTCTCCTATTCTGGGAATGAAGAAGATCCACTCTAATGGTGGAGAAACATCATGCATTTTCCAACACTGAGTAAGGGTGCCAAAAATTATCTTTGCATAGGAGCATGCTAATGTAAGAACCCAGAGTAAATAAAGAGCAGTGAAGATGAGAAGGGGGCTGAGAGGAAGATCACATGCAGCAGCAGTCAGGAACTGCTTTCACACCCACGAATACACATCTACAGATCCATTAGAGGAACTCTGTCCAAGCCTCGCTCCTGCTCTTAATCAGCAGTGTTCCATTAACATTTTTGCACATATTTAAAATGTTTGCTTACAAGGGACAATGACAGGTTTTTACTTTTTACCTGTCATGTCACTATTGAAATTTAAATTTTGTTTATAAGAGGTATAATATATTTTATGTTTTGTGCATGGCAATGTTTGAAACGGTCATTTACAAGCAATAACAATTATTTAGTTATTTATTTTCAACTGTTTAGTGCTTCATCTATTTTATACGCAGTCTGTGGTCTGTAGCATAGACTGTAAATAACAATGGACGAGGCATTCGTTCACGTGACCCATTGGTTTCTTTAGACTTCAGCCGAACAGCTGCAGAGACGTTTTCAGCGGGTCATATTGTTTAAAATACCGATCGACATTTAAATCAAAACTGTTCGTGTTTAGTCGCAGCTGGGTTATTACAAACAGATGGTTGCTTCGAAGTGCGGCAGCATGACGATTACAAATAAGTAAGTAATAACGGCTCACGATTGGCTGACCAGACTGCCAATCAATCATCCATCCATTATCTATACCCGCTGTATCCGTTTCCGGGTCACGGGGGTCTGTCGGAGCCTATCCCGACGCATATCAGGCGAAAGGCAGGGGTACACCCTGGACAGGCCGCCAGTCTATCCAGGGCCACATGGAAGACAAACAACCAATCACGCTCACATTCACACCTAGGGAGAATTTAGGATGATCAATTAACCTACGCTGCATGTTTTTGTACTGTGGGAGGAAGCCGGAGTACCCGGGGAGCACGGGGAGAAAATGCAAACTCCACACAGAAAGACCCACCGGCCGGGAATCGAACCGGGAATCTTCTTGCTGTGAGGCAACAGTGCTAACCACTAAGCCACCGTGCTGCCACCTGGCGTGGTACA
Organism: Xenentodon cancila; assembly: GCA_014839995.1. NCBI lineage: Eukaryota > Metazoa > Chordata > Actinopteri > Beloniformes > Belonidae > Xenentodon > Xenentodon cancila. Next base: position 25,751,724 of record CM026205.1, read on the forward strand.
AAAAAACCCACCAGAGCTATAATGGGTGTGAAATCAAAGGATTAAGACCAAAATGTGTTTTTGAGACAGGATGTAAAAATATTTATTTCTGCCATAAAGTCAAACATTTTAACATGGGAGTCAAATGAGATTGACTCGCTTTTGAAGCCTCTAGCGGCCAGGAGAGGAACTACAACAAAACGCAGCTCCGCCGGGCGTCCGTCCGGAAGTGGCTGGCGCCAGGTCCTTACCAGTTGATAGCGGGATGTAAACTGGATGTAAATTATTACAACGCTGGTGAACTATCTCGGTAGATAATAAGGACGGAACCTCACCGCTAACAGTTCAGTATCCGGCTGCTGGAATCATGTTTCACAGGAGCGTGTCCTGCATTACACCATCTGTTGTTGACAAGCACCGCAACTCCATCGTCCATGCTTTTTCATCTTTAAGTCTCTGTCCACCCTCTGAAAGCCGCACAGAGACGCTGCAGTCGAGGATGTCCTCCTTCAGCCACGTCTGCGCTGGTTTAAACCTCATCTCCCACGTCCTCTGCTCTTCTCCTGCTCTACATTCACGAGTCCTCCTCTTCCGCGCAGCATCCAAACCAGGACGACAAATAATTCAATCACCAATAATGTGAATGAAAAGACTTGTAAAGAAATGTAAAAACCCAGTAACGACCAAGAACTACTGCAGCCAGCCGCCACTACATCTGTAACGAGCACGTACTTGTCACGGGAACGCGCCGCCACACAGGTAACCATGACGACCATGACGCTCTCAGCGGCGGGTCGTCAGACAACACGGGCACGCTGCGCTTCGTAACACCGGTCTTAAAAACGTCGGCTCGTGTCTGGCATAGTTGTGTTCCGCGGCTTGTAGGCTCCCTTTCTGCAGTTATAAAACAATAAGTCTTCTTTGTTCGAAGCGAAATCTTTCGTTAAGTCCCGCTGTTCTGCAACGATCCGAGACCGAACTGTTTTGATCAATAAAGGCTACTACTTTCACGTCAAGACAGTTTTTCCTGCTCCTACCTGGATCTCACCGGTTCCGCTCCCAGAAGTCGGTCACGCCCGTTTCATTAACTCTAGCATGTTCAGAAGCGTGCTGGTTAATCCGGGATAAAGAGGAGACACGGTCCAGTCCAGCTGGAGGACCAGAACACAGAAAAGAGCTGCGTCCAATCAGGAGGCGCCGTCCCAGGCGGGTTTTTTTCAGCCTAACTTTATTAACAACAACAACGTAACTTAACAGTCTAACTAGAAAAGGCTGCATTTCCTTTGAAAACGCAGGGTTGCATGCTGAGATGCTGAGTGAGAGCTGAACGTGCCTGACAAAAAAGTAAAAAATGCCAATCAAGAGGTCATCTGTTGTAGGTTTCTATTGTAAAAGATAGGCGATGAAGATCTGCCAGGAAGGGATAAATGGGATCAGGGATGATGAGTCCAGGTGGAGGTAAGGCCAAGAGGAGTGTTGAGTTAATGGAGACAGCTGAATCCTGAACTCAAGGCGTGTTAAAGTGGCAAATATGTTGGAAGGCAGACAGGTTATGTTGTAGCTGAGGGGAGGAAAGAAGAGGAGCCTTGTGGACCCAGCCACGGGTGAGGAAGTCCAGAATCTTCACGAAAGGTTATGCCCTGTCTTTGTGCGTTAATGAGGAAGCACATCTGTCAACCGGATGCGTGCCTCCGGACGGGTGCTCTCCAAAGCTGGATAACTTGCCTCCAAGAAACAGAATCGATTGAATGCCAAGACACTGGAAAAACGTGTTGGTTTTTAAATAACAATTAGTAAAAAGGAATAAAACCCTCCCTGTCTCAGAGTACATGTACATGAGCAACATTACACTCAGACTTTCACTTTGTCATGTTATAACACATTTTCACATTATTTATTGACTTTACATTTTATATATCAATTATATCACATATATTTTACACTTAGATTAAAATACGACATAATAACATGTACAATGACAAATGTTATTATGTATACACTAGTTTATTTATCAGTATCAGTATTTAATCGGTCTCGTAACGAGGTTGCCTGCAATAATGTTTTCCATCCAGTAGGTGTCAGTATTGAGTGACACAGTATCGACACCGTTTGGGTAATGTGCCGCAACACTTCACAAAGCCTCATCTACCCATCACAAGCGAAGCTCAGAGGGAAACGCAGAAGGCTTGGTGTTACCACAGTATGATAATGCTGGTGTGAGGTGTGAGTCCACCCTCCTGTAGAGCTTGTTCTATGAGGTCCTCGGGTGGACAAATGCAAGGACTGAGAGGTAAAGAAACTGCAGTAACTCATCCTCGGAGGATTAAGCAGAGAGCAGTCCTTAAATTCCTGTGAGACAGACAGGAGTCCATTGATCTGAAACACACATTAAATAGGCATATGAGCTCCAGCTTTCAATTACAGTAGCTGAACTGGAAGTTGTAGTTATAGAACAGACAAGGTAGAGTACAGAAGAGAGGGCTTCCAGTTTCATTTATATAGCATCTATTACAATATTAGTTGTCTCTACGCACTTTCCTGATACTCAGAACATGACCTCCCAGCAATTATTACATTAACAATGGCAGGTAAATTATGAGGGGGGACCGTCCTGCTGAAGGCCAGTTGGGTAGAACAAGAAAAGAGAGATCAGAAAGACAGAACTAAAAGCAGAGGAACAGGAGTGGCACAGCTATATTGTAAATTGTACAAAAGATAAGATACTGTATATTAGTAATAATTATTTGATGGAGTTGATGGATTAAAAGCAGAGGCCAATTTCGGTGTGCATCGTACATACAGCGTGTGCACGATGTCCACACTGACAAGAATGATCATGAAAAATGAAAAAAAAAGTTCTATGTAGATATTACTGATACATGGTTAATTGGTGTACGATTGAGACAACTACAGAAACAGGTAGAACAGACACTGAGCAGCATATCTACCCTGAAGCTACAGTATGTTTAAGGTGAGTTTACTATAGTCTGGTCCTGCAGCTGCAGCTGTGACTACTGCTCCTAACACACTAAAGTACTAATTATATGCTTTATTAAACAGAATTGTTTTAAGATTGGTTTTAAAGGTGGAGGTGGTGTCTGCCTCCTTCACCCAAACTGGAAGTTGGTTCCATAGTGATGGTTCCTGATAACAGAAGACCCGTCCTCCAAATCTACATCTGGATCTTCTAGGAACTATGAGTAAACCTGCACTCTGAGAACGGAGAGCTCTATTAGGAACGTACGGTTCTATCAGGTCTTGCAAATATCGCGGCGCTAGGCCATTTTGGACTTTATACACAAGTAATTAATTTAATTTTTAATTTATTTATTGTGTAGCACCGAGGGTTTGAGAGTAACATAATTTTGATTCTCTGTATGTATCTCACATGTAGTAGAATTGACAATAAACTTGACTCTGACTCTGACTAATAAAATTTTGAATTGGATTCTAAGTTTTACGGGGAGCCGATGTACGGAAGTGAACGAACGTGGTCTCTCTTGTTGATTCCTGTCAGCACTCGCGCTGCTGCATTTTGGGTCAGCTGGGGGATCTTCAGAAAATTACTTACTTACTTTTTTTCAGCATCACTCTGGGAGAGGATGCTCCTAATCTTTGTGATATTACAGAGATGGAAAAACACTGTCCTTCAAACCTGATTAATATGCTGCTTAAGCAACAAATCTGGATAGAAAATAACACAAAGATTTTGCACAGTTGTACTGGAGGTCATCGCAACACCATCTAATTCCTTCCTAAGCTGTTTGGGATCAAAAACAATAACCTCTGTTTTATCGGAATTTAGAAGCATAATGTTAGTGGACGTCTTTAATGTCCTTAAGAAATTCCTGAAGTTTGTCTAATGGTTCTGTTTCATCTGGCTTCATAGACAGATACATTTATGTTTCATCAGCATAACAATGCAAATTAATGCAGTGGTTCCGGATAATACTTCTCAAGGGCTGCATGTATAAGCTGAACGGATTGGCCCTAGCACTGAACCCTGCGGGACACCATAGCAGACCTTTGTCGGTACTGAAGAAACCTCATGAACATGAACAAACTGAAATTTATCAGACAGATATGATTTAAACCAATTTAGAGCTGTCCCTTTATTAAAAGGTGGACAATGACATGACAGGGTGGGAAAATGTGAACAAAAAGAGAACAAATGATTTAGTTTAAAACAGAAAACTATTAATGATTGGAAAATGTTCATCTAACACTTAGCTTAAAACAATAAGGCACTGCAACTAAACTCCATCTTCAGAACACTGCCAAAGACATCGTACCACTTCCTTTTAATGAATAGCAGTAAAACAATGGAAAATACTTGAGAAAATCAGTCATTTTAACTGACTGAACAGTTAAACAAGACAACACAAAACCTGTTTTTTAGTTTTAGTTTGAGGGTGACTCAGTTTTCTACATCACTGTAACTGGTCTTCCCACAGTTTCAATCAGACACCTCAGTCTAGAAACAACCAGTTCAGAGCTTGTGGTTCTGACATCAGGCCATGTATTCCCATCATGGTACCAGCAGATGTCCTCCTGGGGACCTGATCAGAATAACTTGATATTTGCAATACAATGCATACACTTATTTTTACACTGTCCTACCACGTCCATGATGACACCTATGTAACCTGCATTGTCATGACTGATAATGCACCACTGTCCAATGTCCTTAAAGTCTGTGGCAACCTGTTTTTTCTCTGTCTGGATCTACATCACAACATTCTCAACATCTCCTTGTTCCACCTTGTTCTCCAGTTCCACAACTATTCAATAGAAAACATAATTCAGCCCATTTCCTTAAACACAGTTGTTATAATTGAATAGAAAAGGGTTGCTAGTTCGTAAAACCATCCATCCATTATCTATACCTGCTTACTCCTTCTCAGGGTCACAGGGGTCTGTCGGAGCCTATCCCGACGCATAGCAGACACATCAAACATCAAATTATTATCAAAATCAAAAGGCCTGTTGATACCAATATTACTGAAAAACAATCATTGTATTTATGTATCAGCCAGGGCTCTCTCTGTTGTCTATAACGAATTCAAAATGCTGCAGCAAGGCATATTACTGGTACAAAAAAGTATGATCACATCTTGCTTGTTTCCCTTCTATTTGTGGAATTTAATATTGATTTCAAAATCCTGCTGATGACATTCAAAGGATTAGATGGTCTTGCCCCCACTTAAATCTAAGATTTGTTGACCTGGTATATTCCCTCTAGACTACTTCTAACTATCTGCAGATCACAAGATCAGGATCAGATGCACAAAATCTTAGATATTTTTTATATCTCTGCTTAAAACTTTCCTTTTTTGAAGGGTCTTTAGTATTGTCTGGTGAATATAATATATATTCTTTGCAGCTGGTTTCTTCAGCCTCGGCCCCAAATTTTAACTTGTAGGGACGGGTATTATATAGACGAGGCCTTCTTTATATATATATATATATATATATATATATATATATAGTGATGCTGACAGTAGAATTGTTTATATATATATATATATATATATATATATATATATATATATATATATATATATATATATATATATATATATATATATATAAACAATTGCTGCTCTAAGTAGTTTATTGGCTTTAGATCTCTGCTACTGTCTTAAGCACCTTGTAACAATGTATTTAAAAGTGCTATATAAATATAGTTTATCCTCATCATAATAATAACCTAAAAAGTCAACATTGTAAACTTCTACCACAGAGCAATTAAGCAGTTGGTCACATGCTATATATGTGTAAAACAGTTTCAACCGTGTCGTGGAAAGATTGATGACGGCGTGGTTATGACAGGATGTATGTTCTTTGCTACACTTTTAACTTATAATGCGCTGGTGGGTCTTCAGCTTGCAAAGTGCAGAGTGATTCAGTATTAAAGAATTTTGTATACTATTTATCAAATATATTTTAAATTTCTGACTTATTTTTTTAATGTGTCACAATGACAGTGTGAACACATTCAGCTTAAATACATCTAACTTCAAACACAACATGATGCGACATCCCAGTCAGGTACACCCAGTCATAGAAAATAATATAAATTTATTTATTTACTGCTGCATTTCAGTAATCTCCAACAATTCACTCTCACCTTTGTTTCTTGCATCCCTTTTTTTAGTCTTTTTAATTAGTCTGTTTTAATTCTGCCTTTAAAGTCTTACTTTTTAATGCATTTTTATATTTCATGTAAAGCACTTTGATATGCTATTCATATTAACCTGCCTTGCCTTGTACCTGCTGTTGTGGAAAAAATGACTGGAAAAACTTAAAAAAGAACGACTTGCTTCAGGATTGCATTTAGAGGTTTATTCATAGTCGGAGGTACTGCAAGGGAAGTGACAAAGCCAATCGTAGGTGCAGAATTACAGGTAAAAAAGATACAGGTAAAAGACCTTGTGTCCAATTGATTAGTGTTTTTTTAAGCCTCAAGAATATGAGGTTATGTTTCTGGAAAAGATGCAAGGACTCAGCAATATCTGTTTGATGAAAAACAAACTCATCTCCTTACAGGCCAGATCCTACAAACAGATTAAGTCAATTTGGCCGTCAGGAAGCTGAACACTCTTCCTGCTCTTCCTCTTCCGTTTCCCTCCCTTGCAGGGAGGGAATTGAGACTCTCAATTGAGACTCTCAATTGAGAGTTTGATGGGAGCATTTGTTACAGGAACCTTAAAGAGCTTTAAGTCCTCCAGCAGAACTTCAACCTCCTTCAAACTCAGTGCCACCACCTCCCCAAAGGTGGTGGCACTGAGTCTGAACAGGATGAAGCAACATCTGGGTGCAGATGTTGCTTGTGAATGTTCAAGGTTTGCTTCCTTCCAGACAGTTTGACACATCAGTAGTGTGGTATTTGAAGGTTCTGGTTTATGAAGGAACACACTAGTTTTCTAACAGCTGCTGATGTCTTGGCCAAGTCACTGATTATAGAGCTAAGAGGTTTCTTCCTTATTAAATAGACAAACATACCAACACAAGATGGCAGCAGAGAGCAGGTTCAGATCAAGGCAAATTTATTTAAAAGTTGTTTTTTTTTGTTTTTTTTTTACAAAAATGCACTATACAGGGTTTTATTGATCCAACACAACAATAACAATGGCTCATTTAAAGATGGATTCAACTCAAAACAAGGATCAGCTACTTCATTATCCTAAAAAAAAAAAAAAAGAAATCCCCTCATGATGTGAAGGCTGAAACAGAAAAAAAAAAAAAAAACTAAAGGTTCAGGCACATATTTCTGTGTTTTTCACCACTTAAGAAACCAAAAAAATCATCCAGATGTTCAGGAGTTCCACTTTATCTGTTAATTAATATCCCTTCAGGGATTAATAAAGCATTTTTGAACTGAGCTGAATAAAATCAGCATCTTCAGCCGTCTGCAGTGGTCTCGTCTGTACTGAACTTTAGGTAACCTGAGTCAGCTTTGTTACAGTGCTCGAGTAAAACTATGAACTTTCCATTTTCTGATCATTATCACCGTCACTTTCAGGAACTGGGACTCTCCAACGCTTTAAGTCTTCATATTCTTACTGAAAACAGAAACCATTCCATACTGGCAATTTCCAGACCATCTCATGGGTTTTCCTTCCTTCTGTTAACTTTATTTACCTCTGCACTGATCACTTATACCTAAACTTTCTAGCCCCACATTGACACCAGTATTCCCAACAGACCCGAACAGCAGGTCCAGCAGAACACAGGCTGGAATAAAGGACTGGCACCATTCAGAAGACACTCAACCCGAGACCAGGAGCCATTATTGGGCAAAGGTTCCACCCCTAATGTCCTGCACATCAGGTTGTAGACATCAACTGTCCGAATGGGTGCGGCCTGGAAATTCGTCTTGAAGTCTGAAAGTCATGGAGGAAACAAAATTAGATCCACTTTAGTTTTACAAGACCCAACCTGTAGCAAAAAAAGTCTCTTGAGTCCAGCTCGAGACTGGATCTGAGTCCCACTGATGGACGTCTGTGTCCATATCAGTGATGAGCACAAGTTAGAATCAATCACACAATCAGGGCAAGTTTATCTGTGTAGCACATTTCAAGTACAAGACAACCCAAAGTCAAATAATAACCCAAATAAATGCATTCAAAAGTAAAAGAGTTTAAACACAAACAATAAGAGACAGAGATACGCTAAAAAAAGAATAAAACAGATGAGATGAGCATAAAAGCAGAATGCTGCTTCGCCTGTCTGTTTGGTTCTAAGTGTGGGTACAGAAGTCTGGTTCTAAGTATGGGTACAGAAGTCTGGTTCTAAGTATGGGTACAGAAGTCTGTTTGGTTCTAACTGTGGGTACAGGAGCCTGTGTAAACCTGACTACCTGAGGTTTCTGGCGGGTTCACAATGGACCAGGAGATTAGGGATGTAGAACAGCTCCAGCCCATTCAGAGACTGGCAGAGAGAGAGGCAGATGTTTTGGAGGTTTGCTGTTTTGGACCATTCTTGCTGGACTTTAACCTTGGTAAGAAAGTGCCATGATTTCTGGCACTTAGCTTTTCCACTTTGTCCCGTCTGCAAGATTCATTCAAAGGGCGTAAAGACAACCTTCTCGCAAGACTTCTGTTTCCTGTATGATGCAACATTTGCAAATAGAAGCATTTGCTGTTACAACTCAAGCTACATCCTCTCACAGAAAAGTGGGGAGGTAAATCATGTGAAACATGAGTTTCATATGATTTTACATTGGAAGATAAACTACGGCGTTGAGGTGATGGTGTTCCCTTAACTTAAGAGTTGATGCAGAAGCATAAATCCGGCTTAAATGTTCTAAAACTAAGAAATTCTCTCCATGAAGAAATTGTTGCCCTATATGAGACCGATATGAGATATAACATCGGTCTCCAACGCCAGCACCATCAGCATCTAAAGACTTTACTTCATCAATTTCTCTTGACAAACTTTTGTGTGATAGATGGCTCGATCAGATTCTTTAGAACAGGTTAAATTGAAATCCAGAGTCGGTTCCGTCCATCCATCAGCAGACCTGGGTTCTGATGTTCTTACAGCTCTGTGCTGTATCACTGTGTGTCACATGTACCTCACTTGTGTAAACCTGCTCAGGTGTCACTTCACTTGTTCATTACCTGGTCCAGCAGCCAAGAAGAACCCTCTCATGTCAATGAACTCGTTGTCGTAACCATGCCAACCGTTCTGCCATGCTGACGGATCACCAGAGTCATTCTTCCAGAACGGGAGTTTGGCCTTGTTCTGTTAACATACGACAAAAAACAAACTGACAAACTGACATCTAAAGCCATCCATGTGTCCATCATTTACCCATCCATCCTTCCACCCATCCATCTCTCCAACATCCATCCACCTGTCATCTGTCCATCATTCAAAATCCAGAATGGGAGTTTGGTCTTGTTCTGTAGAGAAATAAGACAAACACTGACAATTACAGCCATCTATGTGTCTGTCCTCCACCTGTCCTCCATCCATTCATATGAAAGGCCACTTTCACAGCAAAATCAGAAGATGTGGCGTGATGGAAAATTTCCAGTCACTCTGTGAGTTCATCATGAGTCCACTCAGGTCAGACCAGTATTGTGTCTGTGCAGTTTGGGTTCAGTTGTCTTACACAGCTGCAATCGTGTTGAGACGTGCAGGTTATTTTGTATAAACAGCATCCAGCTCTGTTCTGTAAAACCGTTGTACTGGAGACTCTCTGGGTCACTCCTGCATTGAAACTTGCAGTTCAAACTTACGTTTGAACTGTTTTTCATGCAAAAGATAATTACATAATTCACTAAGTCCAGTGATATATAAGATATAAGTCTTTTATTAGAGTGCTTTATTTACCTCTTATTCAGGTACTGAAATCACCTAATGATTAAAATGAGTTTATACAGAAGTATTAGATACTTTTTTCCACAACACGTGAAATGACATGAACATGCAAATAAAAAATGTAATATCACAAACAAAAAAAACAGTGCTTGTTCAATTTCCTTTGACTTGTCATCCATCCATCCATCCATCCATCCATCCATCCATCCATCCCCGTTTTATCCGTTGCAGGGTCACAGGGCTCTGCCGGAGCCTATCCCGGCTCATTACAGGCGAAAGGCAGAGGTCCACCTGGACTGGTCGCCAGTCACAGGGCCACATATAGACACAAACAACCACTCATACTCACACCTACTTTAGAATAACCAATCAACCTAACAAGCATGTTTTTGGACTGTGGGAGGAAGCCGGAGTACCGGAGGGAACCCAAGCAAGCACGGGGAGAACATGCAAACTCCACCCTGAAAGACTCGAAAAGACACAAGAAGTGCTACCCACTAACCCACCGTGCTGCCCTTTGACTTGTCATTTAAGACTTAAATCTAGAAAGCTACACTTCTCTTGGTTCTTGAAGACATTTCTGCTTTCATCCAGAAAGTTCTCTCACTGAAGAAGTTTCTTATCTTTTTAACATCAACCTCTAATCTGCTGTGTCTGTATTGAACTGGAGGTGAGGGCTCAGGGTTGAAAAGGGTCTAAAAGTGGGTGTTGTACAGGTGACATGGCAGATTGGGTTGTGGGTTACCTCGGTGATGAACCATCCTGGCTCTGCCACCAGCGTTAGTGGCGACACAAACCTCCCTCCTCTATAGTGGAACCGCTCAGGGATGTCCTCTCTGCCATAGACGTGCATGTTGCGTACCTGGGTCAAGGCAGCATACATCTGGAACAACATGACAATGACGCTCAGGAAGCCATGATGACATCACCTCCCTTACAGCAAATGAGAGCTGATGAAAAAATGAAACCTGGAGAACTCAGGAAACCAACAGGGGTACAACAAACTATAACACTCACACAGCAGCGCTGTGTTAACAGGAGCTGCTGATGCGCCTTCCAGGTGCCACATTAGTAAATTTGCAGATGATTCTGTTAGTGTCCTCAGCAGTGATGACTGAACACTGAGTGATGGTACTGACTGGTATGAATCCTCGTGTGACTCCTCTCTCTGTCACATTGAAGGACCAGGCTGTAGAAGTGGTGCAGCAGTATAAGTATCTTGATACTGTAATCAACAGCCTGCAATAAGGCACACCAGCGTTTGCGTTTTTATAGTAAACTATGCAGTTTTTGTGTGAACAGCACATTTATGAGGTTTAATCATAGTTTTTTTTTACCTGTTCTTACATTTTCTTTTGTTTGCTTGCATGGGTCACTTTCTATTAAACTGAAAGCTGTCTGCAGGGCATCGTTAAGATTTGCAGCAAAATTGCTGGAATACGAACTGCTGACCTTCATGAACTGTACAAGCTCAGACTGTTGAAGAAAGCCCAGGACAAACGGGCTGATCCCAGACATCCTGGAGGGATTTAAACCTGCTGCCTTCAGGTCAAATACAGTTGACCAAAGTGCAGAACAAATAAATTCAAAACGTCATCTCTTCCTGCTGCAACCGGCCTGCTGAATAACAGTTACTTTTACTAAACCCTTATTTCTGCATTTATTGTTTGTATACTGACGTATGTGTGTACTGCTGGCTCTAAAGCAACTTGCCCTTCAGGGAAAATAAAGAAACCCTGAACCTTGAACCAATCAAAACTCTTTCTGCTGACTAAACAACGAAGCTGCTTATTTGGCCCCACCCCCACGCATGATTTCATTGACTAGCACTAGTTCTGTAACCAGTTTGATGTGCCGACATTCACACTAAAGAGTCAAAAGTTGGCACTTCCCCAACTTATATCCAGGTGTGGTTCAACCACCCTTCTAGTTATGCTGTAATAGGTCCGGACTGCTGGAGGACCTCCCATGATGCACCGGGCTTCTTCCCAATTTGTTGGTAGTTTGCTAATGTTGTAATCTATTGATCTTTTGTTATTTTAATGTTGATGTATTTCTGTAAGGTGTCATCAAATGCTCTAAATGTGTCTGAACTTTGGGTCTCATACACAGATGGACCGGACCTGTTTGTCTGGTTCTTTCTTTCCATCTCAGACCCCAACTGGCCGGCCTGCTTCTGGATCCATTGAGATGTTTTAATCCATGTTAACAGGAGTTCTTCTTCTCAACTGTCACCTGTTCCCTCAGAACAGAGGACTGAATCCATGTAAATGGAATATAAATGGATCAGAATAACATGGGTTTAACTGGTATATATTTGCACTGAACTGGACTGTTTTTAAGTCGACTGGTAAGAACGTGGATCGGTGGAAGCGTGATGACTTCCGGATTGACTTTAGCACTTCTGAGCGCTGAGTGGTGGTGGCTTCACCTGCTGGTACTTGTTAGTTTTGGGCCACAGGCTGACCACCGGTCCTCTGTCCATCATCTTCTCTAGGTCCGACATTTCAATGTACTTGTCTAGCTCAATGACCTTCTCCATCCACTGGATCTGGGTCATACCGTGGTCTGAGAACAGCAACACATTAAGCTGGTTCTCCATCTTTGTTTCCTACAGTGGAACCAAAAACCACAATCAGGTTCTTGAAGTAAACCAAAGGAGAGGTCAGATGACAGTTCTGGAACAAAAACAGGATGTCAGGTGTGATGGTACCTGGATTTTGGTGTTGAGGGTCTGCATGGCCTTATCTAGGTTCTGGACAGCCGTTCTGACCTGAGGAGAGTCTGGACCAAAGTGGTGGCCCTCCACATCAATGTTCTCATAATACACCGCTGCCATGTCAGCTTCTCCTGACCTACACACACACACACACACACACACACACACACACACCACACACACACACACACACACACACACACACACACACACACACACACACACACACACACACACACACACACACACACACACACACACACACACAGTCATGACATAGAGGCCCGACCCGACACTAAACCTGACTACACACAAACAGAAAGTGAGCGAATTTATTTTTGATTTACAAATCACCAGATTCAAAGTCAAACATCCAGCTGCTTTGCAGTGATACAGTTTTGCATGATTCCTGTACGAACATACGACAAAACTTGCATCTCTGAACTGTTCAGTATTAACCCGACAAGCAGCTATCCACTAAATCTCACAAGGCAGCTGCAGAAAACCCAGCTGAAGCATGTTTTCACACACAACCCTTAGACTTAAATCACGTGTGAACCGGGCAACAGCTGCCCTAAACCAGCAAAAGGAAAAACTTTCTAGAACTATTTAAAAGAAAATTAAATTAATGAAAAACCATATCCAAGCTAAAAATGTATTGTTGTATTGTTGCTCACCGTTCTCATTATCATTTTGACTCCACGGGATGCGTGCAAGAACTCCAAATACTTATTTTCTATCATAATTTTACAAATACATTTTTTTTAATTCCTACCATTTGATTTCCTGTATTTTTTTCTCATTTTGTCTCTCATAGTTGAAGTGTACCTATGATGGAAATTACAGACCTCTCATCTTTCTAAGTAGGAGGACTTGCACAGTCAGTGGCTAAATAAATACTTTCTGGCAGATTTTTCCACCACAAACACAACAGGAGGACAGACAGATAAGAACCAAAACCAACACACAAAGGAATTGCTCGGCTGTTGAACCTTCTGAACTCAAGCTGCATCTTGAGTTAGACTCAAGAAAAGAAAGTGATTTATAAACTTGTTAAAGCGCAAACAACCTCCATACAGTCATGCTCTGTTATCACATCATGATGACTGGTTACGTCTGAGGTTTTAAGTTGAGGCCAACTTCACATTTTTCACCATTCAGACCCAAAACTTAGTAAGTACATCAAATGTGTATTTCTGATCTACATTATACATAGTAGAGCAAAGCAGTTTGTATCATAAAATAAAAAGACAGTTTTTGGTCCAAGTATAGTAACGTTATCCCAGTTAAATGGTTGTAATCGGGATACTATATGTTCAACCCAAAAGAGGCAGGGGAGGAGGAAAGAAAGGTTTTTGTTAACCTGAAACCAATCAGGAGACAACACAGAACTAAGTAAATCACTTGCAGTGTAAGATTGGTTAAACCCCCTTAGACCCCTGCAGACTTTTGCCCACCCAGCAAGGCAAAAAACATTGTTTTTGCTTCTTTTTTTTTCTACTTTTTCTATGGTACTTTAGTTTGTTCTTTGTTACTTCTTCTCCGGCCTTAAGCCATTATTCTTAGTTCTCGTTAAACTTTTTTAAACTACATTTTATTTTTAAGCTTTTACTTTTTGTGCTCAGGTGGAGTTTTTATTGGTTTTGGTTCATTTAAATCTTATAATCTAGATGGCAATCTGCTTGAATTCAGTCGTTATCCAGTCCATTTGTGATTTTCCCTGAACTCTTGGACCTGCGTGAGTTTCTTTTTTTTTTTTAACTTTTCGAAGATTTCTAGGATTAAATTTGAATATTTTTTCAGTCTTTTGGCCTTCCTTTGATTCTGCTCCAGCTCGACACCACAAGATGAGATTTTGATGGAAACTCATTGACCAGTTTGTGCCGCCTAAAACCTGGTCACCAATGCTGAGCCGCTCTGAGTCGAGGACCCAAAGCCCTCCAAAAGGGGACCAGTGAACCTGCTGGCAAGCTGACTGGACATCGCTGAGGAAGGACACCTGACCCCGGATCCCACCGGCACCAGCTGCCCTTTCAACGAGCCCTGAACCCCTCCTGGTGTCCTTCTTTAAAATGTGTATTTTCTGTTTTCACTTTCAACAATAAAGTCAAAGTACTTCCACAGCCTAGCCGTGCTCATTAGGTATTTTTATTTTCTGCCTGATCTCCATGAGTGGACACTCAACTAGATGTTGCCCTCACTTTTGTTTCCTTGCTGCAAAAACTCACTTTGTTCAAACAATAATAAATCAAATAAAATTGAGCTGTAGCGATAGTCTGACATGGCAGAAGCCCAAATTATTTATTCAATAACGCTTGGACCAGCCTTAACCTGAGGTGGGCTTAGGGTTGGGTTTGCAGACCTCTAGGCCAGACCTGTAGCAGCAACAGATAGATGAAGATCTGGACAAGATGAGGAGCTACATCTGGCTTCCTCATCTGATGCAAACCCACAAATGAACACAAGTGCAGTTCCTCTACTGCCTCTGTAGTTTGCTGTAAACTCTTCACTCATTACCTGGGGCAGAGTGGTAATTCAATTCAATTCAATTCAATTCAATTCAATTTTGTTTATATAGCGTCTATTACAACACAAGTTGTCTCTAGGATCTTTCCAGAGACAGGAACATGACCCCCGAGCAATTATTACATAAACAACGGCAGGTAAAAACTTCCCCAGTGGAAGAAAAACCTTAAACCAAACAGTGGCAGGAAAAACTCCCCTTTAAGAGGGAAGAAACCTGGATCAGGAGCTGGATCATAAGGGGGGACCCTCCTGCCGAAGGCCAGCCAGGTACTGCCCAGTGGTCCAAAAAAAGGTCTCGAAAGTGTCTGTGCAGAATCTTGGAGGTGATGTCACAGAGGGTTTGTCTAACTCCTCAGTCTATGACCAGGAAGCAGAGTCGGAGGTGGCAAAGATGAAGGTGTTCTGATGATGGACAAGATTAGTATGGATCATCAGACAAACATTCAGGGTTAGATGTTAAACAGAAATTAAGTCAGAGAAGCTGCACTGAGATGTTTAGACACGTAAGGAGTGATAGTAAAAGATGCAAAAGATGGAGCTGGCAGCAGGAGGAGAAAGGCAGAGACAGGATTTCTGGATAAACAAGACTGCAGTAATGAGTAAGACAGGAGAAGATGGACAGATGATCTGCTGCGGAGAGCTATGACAGTAAAAAACAAAGAAGATAAGTAGAAGAGCACATGACAGCCATGGTCACGGCCTGTGGAAACGGGACGGAGTTGTTATATTCATTATGTGTGTTAATTAAATATTGAGGTGAATTCTGGACTTTCTGTTCAGTCATCAGCTCAGTTCTCCAGTTTCACATCACCGTCCCCTCCAGAAGTCTCGGCTTCTTCAAAGATGACTGCTTAAAGGTAGCTTAATGTCCACAGTTAAATCTGTTTTTCTTTTCAAAGCAAAAGCTAAAACATTAACTTTTAAATTGTATGCATGCAGATGTTTGTCCTCACCTCAGGACGCCGAGAGCCTTCGTTATGGACTCGGTGAGATTCTGCAGTGACGGGTCATAAACATATTCTTCACAAAATGCTGGACGAACTCCCAGAATCTCCACCTCGCAGCCTACAAACACAAACGTGAAGTTAAAACTTGTTAATATGGTCACATATTAACATTTAAATGTTGTCTCATCATGTTTGGGAGACACTCGGATCTTCAGTCTCCCTGGTAAGGTCTAAGCAGGGGTGTTGGTGAGGAGAGTCTGGCTGACGGTTGAACATCATAGAGCCCTCCATCATATTTAACTGGTGATGATTTCATGAACTTCCTTATTAATAAAATATTATATATTCAAAACCAAATGTGTTATGTCCACTAACTATGGGGATATTAAAATACCACAGTGATCTTGAAAGCAGCTAGATAAACTGGTTTTTGGGTCCAAGTGAAGATTTGATTTCATCTGTTAGGTTCCTTGGTGACAATCTTTTTATGAACTTGTCTTATGTGAATATAAAAGGGACTCTCCTGGAATCATGTGACCTGTCCTGTTTACTTTCCTGAGGCTGCTTATGTGAATTGTTGTCATAGATATGAACTGAACTGAAAACTGGATTAACACAGTAGAAGTTGTAAAGGGTTAACTAAACCTTTTACTATTCATCTGACCTTTAAACCACCAACGGAAAAACTCCTCTGAGGGTTGAAATTAACTCACCTGGCCAGTAGTACATGAAGACTTTCTTTCCCAGCTTCTGCAGCGTGACCCAGAGCGGTTCTGACCCGTTCCACCACACTGGTAACCAGCTGTCTGGATTGGTCCCAATCAGAAACTCCTTATTGGATGCTCGGTCCCACATGTAGTTTCCGGTCATCTGATGGACATCGCAGTGGCGGCCTGAAAAGGTTTCCCTCTATGAAACTGAATTTGTTTCCATCTAAACCATTTTTTCTAAACATTCTTCTACGCCGGATTGGATGCTTCACTAACTGAACTGAATTTAGGAGAAGCTGATGGAGCTTTAAACAAATATAACGAGAATTTAAACCTAAATCCAGCAGGCTGAGCAGGAGTAAAACAGAAGTCAGGGAAGAGGAAGTTGGAATCATTCCTTCTCTGAAGTGTCAAGGAGAACATTCGGTCAAATATCTCGGAGTGCTGGTAAAAAACAAACCTGGAGTACACTTCCCAAAAACCATTGTTGCTAAATGCATTTGCTCCCAACATAGCTGGAGCCGTGAAAGTAGTTTCCTGGATCGATAGTCTGAATACTGGAGGTAACAACACTGGTAACCTGTATAGTATGATCATCGTTAATTGAAACAAGTGTTTCCTACAGTTATCGTTTTTTTGTTTGTATCTGTTTATGTATCTTTTTTGAGGTTTTTTTTAAAGATAATATTAAATACATGTACAAAGACACAGTAAACTAAAACAAAATAACATAACTATAAAGACTGCCAGTCCATGGATAAAGTGCATGTTTGGTCAATCAAATGGTAAAAGCCCCAAAAAGATGTACTGAGAAACAGTAAAGGATACAGATACAAGGAGTTTGATGCTGTATATCTACTGAAATAAGGACCCCAGAGTTTAAGAACCTTAGTGCGAGTATCTGACATTGTGCCTTGTAACTGCTCAAGATACAGACACGACATGATATTGTTTAACCATTTGGTACTTTTTTGGTACTTTTTTTTTTTTTTTTTTTAAAGTTCTTCAAGATGAGCCTGCTACAACCACACCAAACATCAAAGCTTCTTTTAATGCTGTTGGGAGAATTATGAAATAGCAGAAGCAATGCAGTGTCATGAAATGGGTTGTAGTGGCTTACCATATATGACACTGTAGGGATGAAAAATGTCATCTCAGAAACCTTGAGTCAGAGTCGTAACACTTCACTTTCATTTGTAGCTCAGACAAATAGGAAGATCTTACTCAGTTTGGCTTTGGAGAAGTGTTTTTTATACTGGATGAGCTGAAGTCTAGCATTAATAGAACATGCTTCAACCCTTTTTAACCCAATTGTTTGTGAGTGTGATTGGTTGTTTGTATGTGGCCCTGGATAGACTGGCGACCTGTCCAGGGTGTACCCCTGCCTTTCGCCTGATATGCGTCGGGATAGGCTCCGACAGACCCCCATGACCTGGAAACGGATAAAGCGGGTATAGATAATGGATGGATGGATGTTTACAGCCCATCTAAAATCTAATCTGATGTATAATTCATGCATCTAATGTGATGAGATCCTGCTGCCAGTGGAAAAACAGAGACAAACTGTGACATGAAGCCTTTGGATGAACGACTTCTACTCATAGCACTGTCAACGCCTTTACTGCTTTTTTAGACATGTATAGTGAGATCATGTACCCATATAACCTTTGTACAGATTAACTGCTTCAACCAAATTCCCCTCATTTTGTTTTCTTTGATAGACTGTAGAAGACTGGATTCTGATTGGACAACTCACATGACATCACTTTGGTACGATGAACCAAAAACTATCAACTATGGTCTCGTAAAATTGCCAGGATGAGACATCTTCTGCAGATGTTGGTGATACTTCTGCTGCCTTTAGGTCTCCATCACACAATGTAGGTCACATCCTAGACCATCAACAGCTGGAGCATGATTCCAGAAAACCCATGTTCTGGAATTACAGGCCCAGGAATAATGAAAAAAAGAAGTCAAAAACCACCTTTAGTTGTGGGTTTCTGCAAATGTGCCTTGAAGATGTGGTGTGATTCTTTTCAGAAGGAAGGGAGGAGGTAAGACAAACAGGTGCGTTTTGAAAAAGATTGGCAATTAATTCCGCCTAGATACTGTTAAAGATGCATTTTGGATTTTTTGTGATAGTAATTTACAAATATTTAAAATGATCAGTGGGAAACTTGAACGGTAGAGCACTGAGAAAATAAGAATCTAGATCATCAGACAAGCCCATGACCACAATTTTAACTCAGTTAATAAATCCAGACAACTGTGGACTGGATGTCCACTCACGTTTTGCTTTTAAATTCAGTTGAAATGGAAGTCATTGTTATTGGTCCCAAACATCCTAGGAAGAGATTAGATGGTGTTGTGATGGCCTCCAGTACAACTGTGGATTTGTCATTTAAACAGCATATTAACTGCTGTGTTTTTCCATCTTCGTAAAATCCAGAGATTAGGAGCATCCTCTCCCAGAGTGATGCTGAAAAACTAATTCATGCATTTGTATCTTCTAGACTAGATTACTGTAAATTATTATTAGCAGGATGTCCAAGTAATTCTCTGAACAGCCTCCAGTTCTCAAGCAGAGAGACCACGTCTCTCCAGTTTTAGCTTCCCTCCATTGGCTCCCTATAAAATTTAGAATCCAATTCAAAATTTTATTACTTGCGTATAAAGTCCAAAATGGCCTAGCGCCGCGATATTTGCAAGACCTGTTAGAACCTTACGTTCCTAATAGAGCTCTCAGTTCTCAGAGTGCAGGTTTACTCGTAGTTAGTTTGCCGCATTTGGGATCAGATTACCTGTGTTGCTGCCACAGTGCTGCTAATTTTAGAAGACAGTCCAGAGACGAGTCTGCTGTTGAAGTTTATAAAAAAAACGCACAGCAATGACTCCCACCTCTTCAGACCACCCTTTTTCCAGAATCCACATGATTTCCATGTGGATGCCCCGCAGACAGACCCATGCTGGACACAGATCCATGCTGGACACAGATCCATGCTGGACACAGATCCATGCTGGACACAGATCCATGCTGGACACATGATGGCTCTACTGGTTCTGATCGGGAGCTACTTAGAAAAATCATCAGTGACATTCCTGAGGGGAAGAGGGAAGCCTGGCCAACTCCAGTTTCCAGAACAATGCGCTTTGTCAAAACACTCATATCAGCACATCAGGGGCCAGGATCCAGAGGTAGATCCTATTGGTCGGGACGGCCTGTTGTTTTAGGCCTCAGCAAGAGAGAAGCTGAAACATGCAGGCGAACCTCACTCACGTCATCCTACATCTTAAACTGATGTACAACAAAACAGCCGTTTATCCCATTCTTTTTTTATTATGTTCTAAACACAAACATACATCAAGATTTTTCTATTCTACTTAATTTAAATTGTTCATATACAGCCAGGCTGCACATCCATCCATCCATCCATTTTCTATACCCATTTTATCCTTTGCAGGGTCACGGAGCTAAACAAAAACAATCCCATTTAGCAGTAGTTAGTTATTTTCAAAGTGTTAGATATCGATGCTTAAAATTCCAGGATTAAGTCAATGTAGATGTGAGAAAAGTCCTGCAGTTCCTGGCCACTAGTGTCTGGATCCAGACCTGCAGTTCCTCTACTGACCACTAGTGTCTAGATCCAGACCTGCAGTTCCTCTACTGACCACTAGTGTCTAGATCCAGACCTGCAGTTCCTCTACTGACCACTAGTGTCTGGATCCAGACCTGCAGTTCCTCTACTGACCACTAGTGTCTAGATCCAGACCTGCAATTTCTCTACTAACCACTAGGGTTTGGAGTCAGACCTGTGGTTCCTCCACAAACCACTAAGGTCTGAATATAGATCTGCAGTTCCAGGACTATTAAAACTTCAACGAGGGTTAAAAGAAACAGGACTATGACAACTGAAACCAGGAATAGAAGAATGGAAATCGGGACTATTGGAGCTGATGCAAGGAATAGAGGAACTGAAACCAGGACTACAAATTGTTTTTTAAAAAGCACTAGCAGAGCTGAAACCAGAACTAGAAGAGGTGAAATCAGGACTAAAGGACTGAAACTAAAACTAACTAGTGGAACTTAAACCAGGAGAAGAAAACTAAAATCAGGAATAGGAGAAATGAACCAAAGACTAGTGGAGCTGAAACCAGACAAGGACAACTGAAACCAGGAATAGTGAAACTGAAACCAGGACTAGGACAACTAAAACCAGGATTAGTGGAACAGAAATTAGAACAAGGAATACTCAAACAGGGACTAGCAGAGCTGAAACCAGGACTATCTGGTATCCAAATATAGAATTTGAGGACTGCTTTTAACTATCAGGAACCATCACTATGGAACCAACTTCCAGTTTGGGTTCAGGAGGCTGACACCACCTCCACCTTTAAAGCTAAACTAAAAACATTTCTGTTTAATAAAACATATTAGTACTTTAGTGTGTTGGGACCAGTATTCACAGCTGCAGCTGCAGGACCAGACTAGAGCAGCTGGTCTTCAACACAGCTTCATCCTGGATCTGCTGCTGTAGACCTGCTGCAGGGGGACCCCAACATGATCCACTGACTCGTGCCCCTCACCTCCTCCGTTTCTCTTTTCCTTCTTCACCTCAATCCTCAGTTATTAATTAGAAGTATCTCATAAGTATAATTATGCTCTATTGTTGTTGTAGTTTGTAGTGCTGGTTTGCAGGACAGAGCTTCCAGAGCTGCAGTCCAACCCTTTGACCCTCCCAGAGCTTTCTTCCATTCCTTATGATCCAGGTCCTGATCCAGGTTTCTTCCCTCTTAAAACTGAGTTTTTCTTGTCACTGTTTGGTTTAAGGTTTTTCTTCCACTAGGGAAGTTTTTACCTGCCGTTGTTTATGTAATTGCTCGGGGGTCATGTTCTGGGTCTCTGGAATGAGCTTATTGTGATTGATGTTATTATGCACTTACAAATTGCATTGTAATAGATGCCATATAAATAAAATTGTATTGAATTGAACTAGGAGACATTATCCCGGGACTAGGAGAACAAAAGCAAGGAGTGGGAGAACTGAACCAGGACTAGTGGAGCAGGAATTCCAGAGCAAGGACACCATTTTTTTTAATTTCTCCCTAAATTAATATAAGTACTATGTTGATTGCATGTATATCACTTTATATTCGTATACTTACATATGTATGAGCAGTTAAACATACTTGTATGTATATTATTTGAATATAATTGGTATGTATCAATGCTGACACTCCCCCCAGCACTGACGCAGACACACGTCTGCACACACTCCACACACACACTCCACACACACACTCCACACACACACTCCACACACAGCAAACACTAAACTTCAGCTGCTGAAAAGGAAATACTCCTCCCCTTCTGTCTGTCCTCTTCTGTTTGTAAATACCTGGTTGTCCTGTTAAAATGTCCCGTTTATTCCAACACAACTTGTTTTCTTTTCTTTCCTCTCGTTCATTTCTCACGCTTTCGTGGTCTTTCACATCCCACAGTTACTGATCTTAGTTCTCTTTGGTAGAACTTTTTTATTCTTTTTCTATTCTTTCTTTCTTCTCCACTCCTTTATGTTGAAGGACCATAAAGACTTCCTCTTCCTTCTGCTTGCATTTCACTTTCTTCTCCATCTATATTCTTAATTTTTATTGCAAAAAATGCACGGACAGTGCCACCTGGACACCTGCAAATCACTAGGAGATTATTTTACCACTGATATCACAATTTTCCAACACTTTTTTTTTTTTAGAACGTATCGGAGCTACAAACAGCAGACACCTGAACTACGACTGACGACCTAAAGCTGACACCATCAGCAAGACGCCGCCCTTTTCTGAAGATGACGACCACAATCTCCTCCCGAAAATCAACAAACTGGAAACCAAACTCCAATGACTAAAGGTAAATGTAGAAGTAAATTGAATGTGTGGAAGTGATAAAACTTTACCTGTGACAAAACAAAGTGGACAAGACCCAACTAACCTACAGCTTACAGCGCTAACGAGGCTGAAGGAAACGGGAGGACGTTGTATTTAGTAACAACTCCCGCAGTATTTTCAGGGATGTGCTTGGAGCAAATGCAAAGAATCATCTCACAGGGAGAAGATAGAACCAGTCCTGTCTGGTGAAACCTGCAATACGACCGGCTGGCCAGTACCTCCAACGAGGCCAAACTCTTCATCAACCCCCGTCGTTAATAGGAGGCAGACTTAGACAGATGTCAATACAAAACCAAAAAAACAATCATCCTATCACAGAACAGATTTGCACCGCTAGGAACTCTGGAACAGACCTCTGGATTTCCATCTGATGACCTGGATAAAGTCTCTTCACAGAGCAAGGTAAACCAGGAAAACTCAGAAAGTAAAATCTAAGACGGAAGCTAAAGCCTGGTCCTGAGACTCGGACTGTTGGTGACGCTGCTGTGAAAGATGAGAGATATGTGTGTGGAAAGCGCACAAAAATACTGAGCTTTCCCAAGGATATAATATCGGATGTAGGAGACAAGATCATGCAAATTCTCTCTAATTATTAGTGTTTTGATTCCATTTCTTCCACCAAGGTGAAGATGATAACTGCTACAAAGAAACCTCCATGGAGAAATGCTGCACGGGTCAGAGCTGAAAAGCTGAATGCAGGTGCTGGAAAATTAATTACAGGTTCATTATGACATTTATGAAGAAAAACTGAGCATATTTAATCCTATTTTTCTGATATAACTGACAAAAACAACAATAATGTACTTTGTTCACTACTGCTGAAAGACTAACAAATCCCCCTGAACTTCTATCCAACCGTGTCTTCAGTGAGTTTGCACTTTTTTACTGACAAATTTCAGAAAATCACAGTCAGTCAGGGCTCCTTTACTAGATCAGGATATGCGCCGTCTCTGTGTCCAGTGAGAAACTGTGACACAGTTTTGTACAATTTCTCATAAGAACCTGGATGACACCATACATCACCTGATTACCATCACTTACTGCTTTGATATGCTTGATTGCTGCCAATGATTACATAAACTATGGCAGGTAAAAACGCCCCTTTAAGAGGGAAGAAACCTGGACCGGGACCTGGATCATAAGGAGGGACCCTCCTGCTGAAGACCAGCCGGGTAGAGCAGAAAAAGAATGAAAAGAGACACAGACACACTGTCAAATGTACAAAAGACAAGATATACAAGTATAATTATCCATCAGCAGCAGAACTAAGACTTCCATGTATATATGACTGACACTTGATTGATGAACTACAGAGACGAGTATATAAACAGGTGTAGACAGCAGACACTGAGGGGGTCAGAGGTGGGACTGAAGGTCAGTGGATCATGTTGGGGTCCCTCTGCAGCAGGTCTACAGCAGCAGATCCAGGATGAAGCTGTGTTGAAGACCAGCTGCTCTAGTCTGGTCCTGCAGCTGCAGCTGTGACTACTGGTCCTGACACACTAAAGTACTAATTATATGATTTTAAATGATGATGAAGATGAGCAGATGAAGATGAGTTTCTAAAACTAAGACAAGATTATGTGTGGGTGAAGATGAGAATAGAGGTAGATAAGAGGATGAAGAAGTGGTTCTAAACCTGAGATTAAGAAGAAAATGAGAGAATTAAGATTGAAGAATGAAGAACATACAATGAAGTAGATGAGAGATCTACACCTGGATCCAGACCTTCTGAACACTGGGGATGGATCCAGACCTGCAGCTTTTCTGTGTGTGTGTATGTACGTACGTGTGTGTGTGTGTGTGTGTGTATATATATATATATATATATATATATATATATAGAACCAGTAGCAGTTCTTAATAGAACCAGTGGTTTGAGTAGATCTTCCTTAGAATGAGTACAGGTGTAACTACTGGTTCTAGAACCAGTGGTTCTAGCAGTTCTTGAACAGAAACCGCAGTTCTAGTAGTTCTTTATTAGAACCAGTGGTTCTCTAACAGTTCTTCAACAAGTTCTTCATTAGAACCAGTATAACTACATAACTGCTGGTTCTACTGGTTCTTTACCCAAGTGAATTGTCTGAACCAGAAGTACCAGTACAGCTACAGGGTGGCTTGTGTACCACAGTGGACTATTAAACCTGCACCTGGCTAAAGTTTGCCCAGGTCACGTGCCTCCACGGTTTATAGGTGCTATGAACAAAATGAAGGTGTCAATGTTGGATGCGTGGATGAAGGAAGCATGGGGATACAAATGGAGGATGACCGGACCCACCTGTCATCAGGGAGTAGTAGTTGGGGTAGGACAGGCTCGGGAAGTCCGGAGTCAGGTAGTCCACGCTGGCCCCACGGGTCACGAGCGCGCGGAAGCCCGGCAGCGCATGCAGGTCTCGCAGGTAATCATAGCGGAAGCCGTCGATGAGGAAGACAAGCAGCGGACGAGCCGCGAACCCTGGATCCGGGGCGGCCCAGAGCGCGAGCAGCAGCGGCACGAGGCGCCAGGAGCACGCGGACATGCTGCAGTTTCCTCGGGCCGCTTCGGACAGACTGGCACGTTCTTTCAGCGAGGCGGGCGCGCGCACCGCGGTGGGAGTGGTTACCGCGTGGCTCGCTCCCGGGAAAACGGCATGGTGTTCATTTGTTCTTTCTGTCCTTTTAGCATTAACAGAAGATTCCAGGTTCCTGTACACAGAGAAGTTCACATCTGGCTGTTCATCACTTTCAAGTTGAGGCATCACCTTTATTACAAAGGAAAATATATTTGTACTCATCAGTATCTGATCTGAACGTAGTTTTAATTGGTTTGAGTGCGTCAAAAGAAACGTCACGACACGTTCATTTAGGGAACATTTATTAAAAGCTCAAATAAACAGACAGCTCAATACAGTTATATATGCACATATATAGGAGTCAAGGAGAGAAAGAAAAAAATGATTTGGGCTTCCTCGATCCTGCCTTGATACACCAACCAGCACCAGGTACCTGCCACCAAAACCGCAGGTCTGCCGGACACCAGGAGGGTTCAGGGCGCGTTGAAAAGACAGCTGGCGCCGGTGGGATCCGGGGTCAAGTGTCCTTCCTTGGCGATGTCCAGTCGGTTGACTGGCCTCCTTTTAATGGGCTTTGGGTCCTCGACCGGACCGGCTCAGCGTCGATGAGTGGGTTTGAGGCGGCACTCGCTGGACAACGAGTGTCGATCAAAGTCTCGCCTTGTTGTGGTGACAAACTAGAGCAGCATGAATTAAGGAAAAGCCAAAAGACTAAAAAAAAAAAAAAAAAAAAAAAAAAAAAATCGAACTTAATCTGAAAAATCTTTAAAAAGTTGAAAAAAAACAACAACTTATGCAGGTCCAAAAAAAACGATCCAAAAAATAATAGGGTCAAATTATGACGGAGATCTGCCTTAGAGTTCAGGGAAAATAGCAAATGGACTGAATAACGACTTAAAGAAGGCAGATGCCGTCTAGATCATAATATTTGAATAAAAAAAACTGAACTAGAGCACAAGAAGTAAAAATTTAAAAATAAAACGTAATTTTAAGAAGTATAACGAAGACTAAGAATAATGGTTAACGACTGGAGAAGAAGTAACAAAGAACAAAACTGAAATACTAAAGAAAAAGGTGAACAAGAAGACAAAGGAAAAGTAAAAGTGTAAAAATAAAAACTTAAGAAATGCCAAAAGCTGAAAAAAGCGAATAGCTGAAGAGAGAGTGAAGAGACACTTGAAGAGTAGTGAAACCTCTGGGTAGCTGACTTTGGCCTTGCTGGGGTCGCTGGGTTCTTCTAGGTTCATTCGCTGCTCTAAACGGTGGAACCAGCTACCTTCACATATCAGGCGGAACGACTCACTTCTCGGTTTTAAATCCTCTCTTAAAACATACTTTTCACTTTGGCTTTTAAATCAGTGCAAGATCTTAGTTTTAGTGTTTTATCTTATTGTTTCATTGCCTCACAGCAAGAAGGTTCTGGGTTTGATTCCCGGCCCGGTGCTCCCCAGTTGCATGTTCCCCCGTGCTTGCACAGGTTCACAGTCACAGTCCAAAAACATGCATACTAAGTTGATTGATCATTCTAAATTGCTCGTAGGTGTGAATGTGACTGTGATTGGTTGTCTGTCTTGTATGTGGTCATGTGATGGACTGGTGACCTGTCCAGGGTGTCTCCTGCCTTTCGCCTGCTATGCATCAGGATAGGCTCCGACGGACCCCTGTGACCCTGAGAGCGGGTATAGATGATGGATGGATGCTTTTATGTTTACATTTGTTTGACATGATTTTAATTTTTGTTTTTTAATGTTTTTCTCTGAACCCATGTTTTGGTTGTGTTCATCACTTTTGTCACTTTGATGTTGTTTTGTGCTTTATAAATAAAGTTAAGTTGAGTAGCCAATCTTAGCTAAAAAATAGCTTTAGATTTTATGTTTAGATTTACTAAGTTCTGTGTTGTCTCTTGATTGGTTTCAGGTTAACAAAAAACATTGTCTTTCCTCCTCCCCTGCCTCTTTTGAGATGAACATATAGTATCCCGATTACAACCATTTAACTGACATAAGGTTACTATACTTGGACCAAGTATTTTCTTTTTTTTTTTAATGATACACAATTTCTTTGCTCTACTATGTATAATGTAGATCAGAAATGCCCACTTCATTTACATAATAAGTATTGGGTCTGAATGGTCATAGCGTTACGTTGGTCTCAATTTATAACCTATTTGATATTTGAGGTGCCAAGCAAAATAGAATCAGTGTCGATTGCCCGTCCTCCAAAAGTTCACCAAGCATGGTTCTGCTGGACCTCAGATAATGGATTAGTGTCCATACTGGTTCTGCTGGACCTCAGATGATGGATTAGTGTCCATACTGGTTCTGCTGGACCTCAGATAATGAATTAGTGTCCGTACTGGTTCTGCTGGACCTCAGATAATGGATTAGTGTCCATACTGGTTCTGCTGGACCTCAGCGCTGCTTTTGATACTATAGATCACAGCATTTTACTGCAGAGACTAGAGTATGTTGTTGGGATTAAAGGGACAGCTCTAGATTGGTTTAAATCATATCTGTCTGATAGATTCCAGTTTGTTCATGTTCATGAGGTTTCTTCAGTACTGACAAGGGTCTGCTATGGTGTCCCGCAGAGTTCAGTGCTAGGTACAATCTTGTTTAGTTTATACATGTATGAATGATTTATTCATTGGATTAAGATTCTTTACACATCACCGATGGCAACAATCACCACAAATGGATTAATTTCACAGCGGTTCACTCTACACAGGGGTACAAGGCAAGGATGTCCACTCTCTCCATCCCTATTTGCTATCTTTATAGAACCTCTGGAATTAACATTCCCCCTAAGCTGTCAGAGTTAATTGGCCTTAATTATAATCTACTCTTGAAAACGATAGAAGAAAACCTAAAACGTTGGATGAATTTACCAATAAATCTTATTGGTAGAATTGTTACAGTTAAAATGACAATACTTCCCATGGTAAATTATCTCTTTTCAATGATTCCCAGAAAGCTTCCAACCCTCTGGTTCAAATCTTTTTATTCAATAATTACACATTATTATTGGAAAAGTAAAAAGGCCAGAATTAAACTATCGACGTTACAAAAAAATAAATTAAATGGTGGTCTGGAGGCCCCAAACTTCCAGCATTACTATCTTGCAAATAAACTCCAATATGTTTATAAATGGATCAAACCAAATCAATTGGATTGCTCTTGGATAGGGCTAGAACAATTATTTTGTAAAGAAATCAATATCTCTGATTTGCCATTTATAACCCGCACTATTACCAGACACCCCTGCTTCAAAAACCCAATCATTGCCTCAACTCTGACGGCCTGGTGGGACTTTTACCAAATGACTAATACCACGGTATCACCAAGTAAATACACTCCTATTTGGAATAATCCCGATTTTCTGATGAACAGAAAACCATTAAATCTGTCATCATGGATCACTAAGGGCATCACGCATCTTAAAGATATCTATGAAAACAACACCCTGGTTTCTTTCTCTCACCTCGTACAGAAGTATAACATTGGAGGAAATCAATTTCTAGAATATCTTCAAATTAAATCTATTGTTCAAACAAAAATTAATAGTAAAATACCCAACCTTAACCTTCCACCACTGGTATTAGAATTAACTCAAATTACTAGTCAACAGAAAATTTTATCCAAAATCTATAAGTTAATTGCAACAAATAATCCAACAATATCCATCCCATCAATTACATGGGAAAAAGATTTAGAGGTTACCTACAACTCCTACCTACCTGCTGACTTCTGGACCCAAATTTGTAAAAACATATTTATGTCCACCGCTAATGTGAATCTGCAACTAATACAATATAAAGTAATTCACAGAGTTCACTATACGGGGGAAAGAATGTTTAAAATGGGCTTTAAAGATATGGCTCCTGTGACTGCCTGGGGCTCGCAAGCGGTGCGCCCCTAGGCCTGGTTACCTGCCTCCCCACCACCCCCTCTCTCATATTTGCAAAGAAAATATATATATTGAAAAAAAAAAAAAAAACAAAACAGATATGTATATATATATATATAAAAAAAAAAAAAAAAAAAATATATATATATATATATATATATATATATATATATATATATATATATATATATATATATATATATATATATATATATATATATATATATATACGCGTATATGAACAAAATAATTATTAAAGTAATTATTTAAAAAAAAACAAAAAAAACACATAGAGACAAACATGACAAGGAGAGCTGGGGCCTGCTGGGGCCTGTGCGTCCACCCTGCAAATGCCAGTTTCTTAATGTTTTTAATGCACCATAACCATATATAGATGAATATATATATACAAACACCAATACACAAATAGAGAGCACTGGGATGTGTAAGGAGCGCCCACCATACATGTACCAGCTGCCCTTTTTAATGCACCCTGGGGCTGCTCCTTGGCTGTGGCGCCTGGTACCGGGGCCGGCTGCTGGGAGGGCCCCCCTGGTTGGAAGTGTTGTGGTGGCAGATCGCTGTCCGGGTGTGCCGGGATGTGTTGGCGGGCTCCTTTTCCCTGGCCTGTGTTCGGCTGTGTTCGGCTGTGTTCTCCCCCTGTTCCTGTTCCTCCGCCTTGGCTCTGTACGTTGGCGACTGCGGGTGGTGGCTGTCTCGGTCCCCCGGGGCTGCTGTAGTAACTGGTTGGCGTCTAATCACTGAATGTTGTTAATCACTGAATGATGTCTAATTACTGCATTTATACTTACCATAAGAACTGTAATGCAACATGTAAGCTTATTTGTAATGATGAGCCAGCTGCCTAATTAACCTGTCACAACAAAATTATTGCTATATAACAGGGGCATATAATGTGTGATAAGAGGGACAGATAATGTGTTGAGGCGATGCCTTTGATGTATGAACAGGTGTGGGTACGATGCCCTTGATGTGTGTACACACTCATATATGGCCTGTAAGATCTGAGTAAGACATGTCTTAGGAGCACAATATTTGAGGAATGTCACCAAGGTCGTACGACCTGAGTTGTGTAAGAGAAAGAGCCATCCTGCTGTAAGATCACCCCTCTAGTTAGAGGAGGGGCCTTATGTATGTTTTTAAAAAACCGAGAATGATCAGACCAGACACCGGTAAGAATGATATGAAATACCTAATGGAAGAAGATCAAAGAAAATAGACTAACCGAGGAAAGGGCCAGGGGGAGTGTCCCCAAGCCCCAAAACAGTATAAAAGGAGAGGGCATTTTGTACATCTTCAGACTTAGCCCGGGCTACTTCTCATGCATGGTACTATTGTAACACTACAATAAACCAGCATTAAGACTTGGACGCCAGCTGTTTCTGTCTCATTATTGCTCTGTGGAGACTTCTCATCAGTAATTTACTACTATAGATTTAAGGCTTATTTTAAGGTTATAGTTAAATAATTGGACGACGAGAAAATCCACTACATTTATTGGCGAGCCAGCCAGGAGGAAGCGACAGGACCGGATGGTCACGGACGCTGGTTGGAGGCCAGAGAACCCCAAGGGCCCACATATCCACCAAGATCAGGTGAGATACCAATTCTTTTTTCCTTTTTTCCAAATTTTATGGGGATCCAGCCTCCACCTGGCTCCAGTGGTCAGAAGGTTCTGATAGACTTCCTCCGAACAAACCTAGTAGGACAAAAATATCAGATAATTAGATGAGAGGCAACAGCTGGTGATTAGGTCTAAGTATGAATGATTGTTAATGTGATTAATGTTCTGTTGGTTTCTTATGCTCTGACCGTTGTTGATGTATGTCCTGAGAGTTACTGCTGATCTAATGATTGCTTGAGGAGTGAGAAGTGTGTGTGTCAAACTTGTTAACCTGTCAGTGTTGCTTACAGGCCTTAGAGTCACTTATAGTAGAAAAGAAGAGTAAGTAAAGGTAAAAGTGAATAGTGACGAGTAACTGTGTATTGTATAAGCTCAATAATAGTGTAGTTGAGGAAACTATAGAAAATGAATTAAGTACCGCCTGCGGGAAAAAAACTACTTTTGCCTGTCGAGGGAGTAGCCCGAGGCCGGGAAGCGAGTGATGAATTGAGTACCGCCTGCGGGAGACGTCGGCTACTTTTGCCTGTCGAGGGAGTAGCCCCGAGGCCGGGAAGATAAGATATACTGCCAGGGTGCAGGATAGTGAGGTTATTGAGTACAAAGGTACTGAGAACCTAAGAGACTGTAGCGGATGAGACCTACAGTTAATTTTGTAGTGTGGACTGTTAAGGAAGAGACTTACAGTTAAAGGTTTTTTGTTGAATGACTACAGTAGATGAATGTGTATGGAAAAAAGAAAAAAGCGCTGCTAAACAGGCCTAGGCTGTAGATAATGTACATATAAAGATCAAAGATAGTGTTGTCCTAATAACCTAATGTTGATAAAAGTGTATATACAATAACTAAAGAACGGTAGTAGTGTTGTTAATATCCATAGTCTTGTCCTACTAACCCAATATTAATAAAGTGTATATACAATAACTAAGAACGGTAGAGTAGAGTTGAGTAAGTCACATAACGGTGATAGTAAATTATTGTTGTGATAAAAGATAAGTGCCTTTGTAGGATTCAGCTGCTAGAAGCAGTGGTAGTGAGAAATAAAGATTGAAGGAAAAGATAGTCAGACTTGACTCTGACAACAGATAAAGTAGAGAGAGAATAATTAAAGGGGAAGACAGATACCTACTCTGCATTGACTAGAGTACGGGCAGCACAGAGACAGGAGACAGACACCAAGATAGGTGTTCTCGTAACCCGAGAACTCAGAGAGACGCTGTGAACTGTCATACACCATGGGAGCCAACAGCAGCAAGCAGGGGGAGGTACTAACTCCCGCTAAGTTAATCATTGTCACTCACCCAACAAACCGAAGAAAGATACGACAGTGCATGAAGAAATGGCACAAACTAACAGCTGGAAAGAATAGATGGCCCCTTGAAGGCAGTTTTGATCCTATTTGTTGTGATATGGTGGAAGAAGGACTAAGAAATAAGGACAAAAAGTATGATGCAACACATTTAAAGAAAAAACAGAAAAATGCTGAGCAGAGAGATATCCTACAGTACTTTAGAGTAGAAGCCAACAGGAACTCAATAGTGCAGAAAAATGCAGATCTCAAACCGCTGCCTTATAACACAGGTGAGGCAGGACAGTTTGTGATATCAGACCCAGAAAGAGCAGCAGGAACGATCACGGGAAAAATACAATAAATGAAGAAATAGAAAAACTAGGCAGGGAAAGGTACAGTAGACGAAGGGAAAATCACACCACATCATATAAAACGACAAAAGAAATTACAGAGGAGAATGAAAGACGTGAAAAATAAAAGGTTATGAGGACAGAATAAGAGAACTAGAAGAGAAAGAACTGCAACAGCTGAAACAACTGATAGACAGCAATGTGCAACACAAAGTCCAGATATCTCCAGAAATCTCGGGAAGTCTGTTAAGGGGGGATCAGCCAGAAACGATGCGTACGGATGGCGGAAGGACAGCAGGAGAGGATGGTAATGACGACGACAGCATAACAAGTGGACTCATGAACGAGGACTGTGAAGCAGGCCCAGGCAAGGAGAGATGCATGGAACATGCAGGCGGAGCCACAGGCTGGAGTCACCCGCAGCCCTCGCCTAACAATGGGAGTGAGTATACACCGAGTATACACCCCCAAGGCTAATGTATGTCAGACCTTTGACCTTAACCTGCAGGTGGAAGAAATGAAGAAGGAAGAAGGGGTGATAACTAGGAACCAGAGATTAAAGAGAGACCTGTCCCTACTGGAACCTGCAGGGGAAGTGTATCCCCTGCTGGCCAAAGGACCTAACAACGCCTATCAGTATGTTCCATGGTCATTTATGGACATGATAACTCTTGCAGGCAAGTTAACCCCTTTGACAGATGGAGCGAACAAATGGATCGAGGAGCTCGAAGAATGCACAGGGGCAATAAAGCTGGCAGGAGGAGACATCAAGGCTCTGCTGATAAAAGCTGCAGGACGACCGCAGAGATATTTGAGATGGCCGGATACACACCAATGATGACCACGCATAATCATGATGAAGTGCCTTTTGACTTGATGCGGACTGATCTGATCTGACATTTTGTTTTACCATTATCTCTATTGCCTATTGCTATTAAGAAGATGCATGAACCAGATCATTGTTCCAGAGCCCAAGTAATCAGGAAGCTGCAAGCGGTGTGGTGGTCTCCTTACATGACACCGAACCTGCTCTGTGTCCCCATTGTCCAAAGTACAAAGTTCGTAAAATGTTCACCCAGCCGCTAGCTCACATTCCCATGCCAGATGGACCTTTTTGCCATCTGATCATGGATTATGTGGACATGATCGACCGGGTGCAAGGTAAAAGATACATGCTTGTTGTTGTTTGCAGTTTCAGCAGGTGGATCGAGGCGTGCCCAACCCCCAAGGCTGATCACAAGTCAGCAGCAAAATTTCTATGTAAAGACGTGTTTCCTAAGTTTGGGATGCCAGACACCATATCATCTGATAATGGCCCGCACTTTGTTTCACAGATAATACAAGAAATGTTTAAGATCCTGGGAATCAAACAGAAGTACGGGTGTGTTTATCACCCGCAGTCTCAAGCCTCTGTGGAGCGAGCCAATGGTGTTCTAAAAACTAAAATTGCTAAGATCATGGCAGATAGCACGGGCAGGCTAACCTGGGTAGATGCACTGTCCCTTGCTCTGATGGCAATGCGCTCTCAAACCAATCGATTAACCCACCTAACCCCTCATGAGATGCTTACAGGTCGGCCTATGCCACTCCCACAGACCAGAGGACCCCTTGAAGGACCAGCTCCACAAGAAGAGACGCAGGGCTCACTTGGCCCACAGGCGGATGTTCATCCGCCCACACCGGGCAGGGAGTGGTATTCCTCTGACTCAGATTAATTGCATGATGATGTTAACTCTTTGTGGATTAACAACGGGGGAAGTTGTAGTACTAGGCAATACTAATACTAATCTGAACACAGCAGCTTCAATACACACGTTAGATACATGTGCCCTAGCAATGGTCACATTAGCTACTAACAGGGGAATAATCGATAACGCTAATGGGGAAATTAAACATCTAATGCATGTCAAGGCAGATATATATGATTATGTGTTGACAGAAGAAGTGGGAGCTGAGTCAATGGGTACGCATTGGCTGGGATATCCCCAAGACATGGACTGCCGTGGGGAGGGGACGGTAACCATTCAGGTAAGATGCACCAAGACCATGTGTCAGAATATACAAACAAAGCAGAACATGTCAGTAGAAGAAGCTGAAACCAAAGTAAGATTAATGAGCAAAAGACAGAAGAGGGATTTACACAAACTCAGAACATCCCAGTGGGAAACAAACTTGTTCCAACAATGGATACAATACTCAGTAAAAGACATGTTTACAGCAAAAAAGCAGGACAAACGAGAATGTATCGCGTGCTACAATGCTAGCACTGCCCCAAATTGAAACAATACCAGGAAGTGAAAATGGAGGGTGTCCAGATATGTCTAAGTGTTTTCCCCACTGTGCATTATTCATAGCAGCAGGGAAGCAATCATGGAGGAATATGTGCTGCAATGATGATAACAGGGCAGCTATCTTTGATCACTCAAACAGCAGACACTCAAATATCAAACCAGATCCAAGAACACCTCAGAAAGTGAAGGGAGACCCAAGACACCGACTTAGACGAGTCAGCGTGGAACTGGAGCTGGAAAACATCAGATGAAGTCTATATAACTTGGGACCAGGTTCCCTTAGGTGTGCCAGAAGACCAGACTGCTATAGCATCCTCATGGATAACAACTGGGAGAGGCTTAGGATCCACTCCTTTCGCAGGAACTATCACCAATGCCCAGTACATAGCTCGAAACAGTAGGTGGTAGAGGTCCTGTGATATAACCAGCAAAGATTCATGAATTTCACTATCAAAGGAGTGGGATTAGTACGGGAACAACTACATGCAACGTCTGTAATGACTCTACAAAACAGGTTTGAAAAAAAAGTAGATTCCTCATTCAAAGACTTAGACATGAACATTTTGAATTTAGCAACAAATCTGGCAAATATCTGGCCAATCAGATTAAGAAAAATAAGGAAAAATCAACAATCTCCACAGTTGTTAACTCAACAGGAGACATTGTCCAAGAACCTAAAGAAATCAACGATGAATTCAGGAATTTCTATAGAAAGCTGTATTCATCTACAAATAAGTCAAACATAGCTGAGATTGATAAATTTCTCAACAATATTAACCTACCCCACCTTACAGAAGATCAGGCTGGAGAACTGGATAAACCACTAACCCCAACAGAGCTCCACAAAGCTCTCCAACTCATGCCCAATAACAAATCACCGGGTCCAGATGGCTTCCCGGCAGAATTTTATAAACACTTTTGGAATATTCTGGCGCCCATATTTACAAGGTTAATAGCAGACATTAAGGAAAAATCTAAGCTCTCTACAGAAATGAATACAGCGATGATTTCTTTAATATTGAAACCTGGGAAAGATCCTACTCTTCCAGCAAGTTATCGCCCGTTATCTCTAATTAATTCAGACACTAAAATTATCAGTAAAGCGCTGACGCTACGAATAGAAACAGTAACTCCACTTATCATCCACCCAGACCAAACGGGCTTCATTAAAGGAAGACACTCTACCAATAACCTACGCAGACTATTTAATCTGATTCATTACTCATCACAAACAAATGCACCAACAGCCATTTTCTCATTGGATGCTGAAAAAGCATTTGATAAAGTTAATTGGGAATTTCTATTTCAGACGCTTAAAAAATTTGGCTTTGGTGAATCATTTATTCATTGGATTAAGATTCTTTACACATCACCGATGGCAACAGTCACTACAAATGGATTAATTTCACAGCGGTTCACTCTACACAGGGGTACAAGGCAAGGATGTCCACTTTCTCCATCATTATTTGCCATCTTTATAGAACCTCTGGCAGCAGCCATACGACAAGATAAACATATTCTAGGAATCAAAACTGGAGATGCAACCCATAAAATCCGCTTATATGCTGATGATATACTCTTGTACTTACAAACCCCATCTACATCACTTCCTCAAACTATCAACCTTATTAATTCTTTCTCTGATATCTCAGACTACTCTATTAACTGGTCTAAATCCACCTTACTTCCACTGAATACTAACAGCTGGGATGTTGTAAATGACACTGCACTCTTCTCAATCAACACAGGCAACATCAAATACCTGGGAATCAACATTTTCCCTAGGCTGTCAGAGTTAATTGGCCTTAACTACAACCCACTCCTGAAAACGATAGAAGGAAATCTAAAACGTTGGATAAATTTACCAATAAACCTCATCGGTAGAATTGCAACAATAAAAATGACCATACTTCCTATGGTAAATTATCTTTTCTCAATGATTCCAATCAAACCTCCAACCCCCTGGTTCAAATCCCTAGATTCAATAATTACACACTATTATTGGAAAAGCAAAAAAGCTAGAATTAAATTATCAACGCTACAAAAAACTAAACTACATGGTGGTCTGGAGGCACCAAACTTCCTTCAGTATTATCTTGCAAATAAACTCCAGTATGTTTATAAATGGATCAAACCAAATCAGTGTGATTGCTCTTGGATAGAGCTAGAACAATTATTTTGTAAAGAAATCAATATCTCTGATTTGCCATTTATAAGCCGTACTATTACTCGTCACCCCTGTTTCAAAAACCCAATCATAGCCTCAACTCTGACAGCCTGGTGGGACTTCTACCAAATGGTCAATGCCACGTCAGTAATACCGAGTAAATACACTCCCATTTGGAATAATCCGGACTTTCTGATAAACGGGAAACCATTAAATCTAGCATCATGGGTCACTAAGGGTATCACGCACCTCAAACACATCTACGAAAATAACACTCTGGTTCCCTTCTCTCACCTTGTACAGAAGCATCACATTGGAGGAAATCAATTTCTAGAATATCTTCAGATTAAATCTGCTATTCAGACAAAAATAAATAGTAAAAGATTCCAGCTTACGTTTTTAATGCATCCAAACATACTTGCATAAGAGGTAAATTTAAAAAAAAAAAAAAAAAAAAAACAAAAAGGGAAAAAAAAACAAAAAAAAAAGCACAAACTTAACCATAAGAACTGAGATGTGTGGGGGGTGCCCACCCTGCAGATGCCAGTTTCGGTTTTTAATGCACCCAAACATACTCACATTGGAAAATATACTATTTTAAATTAAAAAAAAAAAAAAAAAAAAAAAAAAAAATTTAAAATAAATATAAGGGAAAAAAAAACAAAAAAAAAACAATTGGTAAAAAAAAATAAAAAATAAAAAATAAAATAAATAAAAAAAAATAAATAAAATAAAAAATAAAAAATAAAAAATGGAAGAAAAAAAATGGAAGAAAAAAAATGGAAAAAAAAAAAAATGGGAGGGGAGGGGTCCAGGTGGGGGGGGGGGGGGCGGGCGGGGCTTTCGGGGGACACCTGCCGGGCGGTCCCGGTGGGTCTCTGGGTGCCTGGCTGCCTGGTCCGCGCTCTTGCCTTCGGGGTCTGGTCCTGCGATTGGGACTTCTGGGGCCCCGGCGGGTCTGGGTTGCGCCTTTGTTGGTGGGTCTGGTGCCGGGGCCGGCCTCTGGGGGGGGACCTCTGGCGGGGAAGGTGTGGCGCCGGTTGCTGTCTGGGTGTGTCGCGGTGTGTCGGCGGGTTCCTTCTCCTGGTTCCTGCGCCGCCTCCGGGTGTCGACTGTGTGCTGCTTCGGCTCCCGGGCATGTGTATCTGCGGCCGGTGGGTGGTGGCGGTCCCGGCCCCCCCTGGGCCGGTCGCGCTGCTCTGGCTTCCTCTGTCCTTCTTCCCTCCCGCCTTCCGCCTGCCCCACCCTCTTTGCCTGTCCGGCACCGTGGCTACTGGAGTTCGGTGTCGCTGTCGCGTCGCCGGGGCGCGTGGCGGGGGCCGATGCATTGGCAGGCCACCGGCGACACTGTTTCTTGCCCGTCGGGGTTCGATATGTTTGGGGGTCGGGGGATCTGGGGGCATCTCGTGGCCTTGTTTCCTTGAGCCTGCTGGGTCCCCAGCTGGTAATGGTCTGTACTAAGGGAGGGTGTGGGATCGGCGGCCTCGGATTCCTCCCTCCCCTCCTGCTGCGGCCGCGGCCGTGGGGGGCTGGGGTGGCCCAGGGCCGGGGGGAAGGTTGGGGCGCTGACCGATGACGATAGGAACCAACAACGGAATTGTAAGAATAACTATTTAAAGGAGGAAGTGTTTAAATGACTTAATATTATTAGTGTTGTAATTAACAAATGTATTATTATTATTACTATTATTATTATATTCTTGTATGTATTTATGTGCAAATAAGTGAGTTTATATACATAGATGCATGTTTATATGTGTGTGTGTATGGGTGTGTGTGTGTATGTATATGTGTGCGCGCGTGTATGTGTAGGTATTGGTGTGTATATGTGTGTGTGTAGTTATATACGTGAGTGTGTTTGTGTATATATGTGTGTGAATGTATGTGATACGTATGTATGTATGAATAGCTGTGTGTGTGTGCATGGGTGCGTGTGTGTGTGTAGTCATATACGTGAGTGTGGTTGTGTATATATGCATGAATGTATGTGTTATATATGTATGTATGAATAGCTG
>CM026205.1:25798089-25837654 GCA_014839995.1 Xenentodon cancila
TAATAATTCAATTACATTCAATTTTATTTATATAGCGTCTATTTCAACACAAGTTGTCTCCAGGATCTTTCCAGAGACCAGAACATGACCCCCGAGCAATTATTACATAAACAATGGCAGGTAAAAACTCCCCTAGTGGAAGAAAAACCTTAAACCAAACAGTGGCAAGAAAAATGGATGAGGACTGCAGGTCGGGATGTCAGCAAATATCCAACAGACATCCACACAGACAGGTGAAGGCAGACACTGGGATGGTCAGAGGGTGGGACTGCAGGTCTGCAAGCAGCTCCTGAGGCTCTGGTC
The DNA here is from genome assembly GCA_014839995.1 of Xenentodon cancila. NCBI lineage: Eukaryota > Metazoa > Chordata > Actinopteri > Beloniformes > Belonidae > Xenentodon > Xenentodon cancila. The sequence goes on from CM026205.1 coordinate 25,798,393, forward strand.
CGCAGGACATGCACAGACGAGAAAAAGAGGGGCCAGTTATCAAGACAGTAACGAGATTACTTTTAAGAGTAGTCATCAGTACCGGTCATTTAACCCTGTAAAACCCAAACATAGGAAAACTATAGTAAAATCAACCTCTCAGTTCTTGTTGAAGGAGGCCTTTGAGGCTGAAAATTAAGTTGTTTTTTTTATATTTTTTTGTTTCGTAAGATTTAAGGTGTATGTTGTGTGTATGTTTTATGTTGTAATATTGCAACATTGTGCATAAGGGGCAGCAGAATTGTCTGAACAGGATTTACACATTTCAGTGGTAACACAATACTGTCTGGATAACCTGTTGTAGTCTTTGATGATCATCCTGAAAGGTATTCATGCAGTCCTCAACAACACACCATAAACATTTACAACATTCACACCTGTTTCACAACATTACTAGCACCCTGCTTTGCTTTCTATCGCTATGCAACCTTGTGTTTATTCAGTCCTTATTGGAAACATTTCACTCATTTGCTGATATCAAGCAATTATAGAGCAGTGCATGTGGGCACATGTAGCTTTATCACTATTCTAACCAATATGTTTAACACATTATTATATTATGTTTATGCCGTAGAGCGGGGAGTGACAAAAACTGATAAAAACGTCAGAATGACTGTAGATGATGAGAATTCAGGGAGAGAAGCGCCATCTCCTGGTAATACCCTGTATTTCAATGAATAGGTGGAGCTACAGTAAAACATTGATATTCCCAGGAGAGATGGGGGGGGGGGGGGTTGGCTGGAGGATGGGGGCCATTCAGCTGGTTTTCAGCTGGTTTTCAGCTGAATGGGACTTTAAACCACTACCACTGTAGTGTGCGAGATGCTTTTTCATCCCTCGTCTTTCAACCCTTTTCTTACATAATGAAAGTGTTGTCCCGACTTTTTGTCTATGACCTGAGGCACCCGTCTGGTCATGTCTTATGTTGCTTGTTTGTTTTTGTTCTCTTGGATGGGTTGTACTGGAAAAAATTAATTTCCCTTCATGGAATTAATAAAGTGTATGAACTAAATTGAAAGTGAGGATTTTATACCCAGTTGAATCAAGTGTTCAGACTGCTAAAGATATATTCGGCGTAAAGCTGTCCTGGATCCCGGGATACACCCTGCTTTTTCTGCAGGGTCCTTTACCAGGCAGTGGCTGCAGGAGATGCTGCACTCTTACAACTTTGTTTTTTTCCCAGCTCGCTGTAGGTCTCTGGGTGTGCCTTTTTAAGGTGCTTTGTCAAATTGCTGGTGTTGCTGCAGTGTGAAAGTATTTTCTCACATTTCTGACACCTTGCTGTAACTTTATCAATCGGCTGAAAGTAGCACCATACCACAATTCTCTTTCTTTCTGCCATGTTTAGACCGTCACTCTGTTCTCTCTTATGGCACTTTTCCACTAGTACCTACTCGGCTCTACTCATCTCGACTCAACTTGACTTACTTTCTTTTCCATTACAATCCTTACAGACCTGGATTAGAAGTCGGCAGGGTCGGAGTGAAGCTGCTGGGATGTACTTGATTGTGCAACACAAACGAAGAAGAAGGAAACACCAAAGATCAAGTATCAATACAAGTTATCTGCTGTTTGTTTCAGGTTGCTGTGCTAGAGCAACCTTATCGCCGCAAACTGTCGGTCTGGAAGTTCAACCGAGCCTCGGAATGGTAGGTTGTTATTGTTGCCAGCTTCACAAGCCAACAGTGGCTGAAAAACGTCAGGATGTTCAAAGAAACTTAAAGCTCTCTCTGCAACACGCTATGCTCAGCTATGGAGCACCAGGACACAACTTTCCATGAGTGTGTGCCACTCAGGAAGGTTGCCACCGGCTTAGAGTATAGGAGCATCGGGCTTCTTTTAGGAGTCAGCGTCACCACTGTGTGCAGGTGTGTGCAGGACCTTTGCACTGCAGCGGAGATGTTATTGTTGCCAGAACAAATCCATTTTCCTGATTAGAGGAGGTTACAAGAAATCGCTGGCTACACTGAGAGTGAGTGGAGGATGCCACAATGCGTAGATGCTATTGATGGCTTTCTTGTACCTATCATGACACCAAAGCATTAACAGATTATTTCAGATGGGAAGGCTGGCACTCAATCCTTTAAGGTGTTGTTGATGGAAAAGGCTGCCTTGGAAGCTTGCTGGTCCTGAGGCTGTCAACACTGTGGGAATTAGCCAGCTGAGAAAACCTCTTCCCAGCTGACTTTAGGAACATTGGTGGAGCGAATGTTGGCTACTGCATCTTTGAAATTCACCAAATGACCATAATCACATGATGCAAGTGACTGCTGGTTCAAAGAAAAGACCTGCAGAAGATGCCACAAACAAGAGAGAGAGAGAGCATGCAAAGCAGACAAAGAAGTTCCACCACTGCCTTTAAGGTCAAAGGTTCACTTTAGTCACAGACCACCAAACAGGGAAACCCGAAATGACCCTACAGTATCAAAAGTGTATGACATTACTGTACAAGGTTGGCCATCACATGGAAATGCCATGCTTCCTAAATTTTCTGCAAAGTGGGATATTGCTGGTTCCTAGAGATCCTATCATGGTGATGCTGGTTCCTAGAGGTAATTGCATAGTGATGATTATTGGTAGAGGTCCTATCATGGTGATGCTGATTCCTACAGGTCCTATCATGGTGATGCTGATTTCTCAGAGGTCCTATCATGGTGATGCTGATTTCTCAGAGGTCCTATCATGGTGATGCTGATTCCTACAGGTCCTATCATGGTGATGCTGATTCCTAGAGGTCCTACCGTGGTGATCCTGGTTCCTAGAGATCCTATCATGGTGATGCTGGTTCCTAGAGGACATCCCATAGTGATGCTTATTGCTAGAGGCCCTATCATGGTGATGCTGATTCCTATAGGTCCTATCATGGTGATGCTGATTTGTCAGAGATCCTACCATAGTGATGCTGGTTCCTAGAGGTCCTATCATGGTGATGCTGATTCCTACAGGTCCTATCATGGTGATGTTGATTCCTAGGGGTCCTACCATGGTGACCCTGGTTCCTAGAGATCCAACCATGGTGACGCTGGTTCCTAGAGGTCCTATCATGGTGATGCTGATTCCTACAGGTCCTTTCATGGTGATGCTGATTCCTAGAGATCCTAAAATGGTGATGCTGATACCTAGAGGTCCTACTATAGTGACGCTGATTCCTAGAGGTCTTATCATGCTGATGCTGATTCCTCAGAGGTCCTATCATGGTGATGCTAATTCCTCAGAGGTCCTATCATGGTGATGCTGATTCCTATATGTCCTATCATGGTGATGCTGATTCCTAGAGTTCCTATCATGGTGATGCTGATTCCTAGAGGTCCTATCATGGTGATGCTGATTCCTAGAGGTCCTACCATGGTGATGCTGGTTCCTAGAGATCCTATCATGGTGATGCTGATACCGAGACATCCTACTATAGTGATGCTGATACCTAGAGGTCCTATCACGATGATGCTGGTTTCTAGAGGTCCTGTCATGGTGACGCTGGTTCCTATAGGTCCTGTCACGGTGAGGCTGGTTCCTAAAGGTCCTACCATGGTGACGCTGGTTACTAGAGGTCCTGTCATGGTGACGCTGGTTCCTAGAGGTCCTACCATAGTGATGCTGGTTCCTAGAGGTCCTACCAAGGTGACGCTGGTTCCTAGAGGTCTTATCATGGTGACGCTGGTTCCTAGAGGTCCTATCATGGTGATGCTGCTTCCTCATAGGTCCTATCATGGTGATGCTGATTCCTCAGAGGTCCTATCATGGTGATGCTGATCCCTAAAGGTCCTATCATGGTGATGCTGATTCCTAGAGGTCCTACCATGGTGATGCTGGTTCCTAGAGATCCTATCATGGTGATGCTGATACCTAGAGGTCCTACTATAGTGATGCCGTTTCCTAGAAGTCCTATCATGGTGATGCTGGTTCTTAAAGATCCTATCATGGTAATGCTGGTTCCTAGAGGTCATCCCATAGTGATGCTGATTCCTACAAGTCCTATCATGGTGATGCTGATTTCTCAGAGGTCTTACCATGGTGATGCTGGTTCCTAGAGGTCCTATCATGGTGATGCTGATTTATCAGAGGTCCTATCATGGTGATGCTGATTCCCACAGGTCCTATCATGGTGATGGTGATTTCTCAGAGGTCCTACCATGGTGATGCTGGTTCCTAGAGATCCTACCATGGTGATGCTGGTTCCTAGAGATCCTATCATGGTTATACTGAACCTAGAGGTCCTATAATGGTGATGTTGATTACTCAGAGGTCCTATCACAGTGATGCTGATTCCTACAGGTCCTTTCATGGTGATGCTGATTCCTATAGGTCCTATCATGGTGATGCTGATTCCTAGAAATCCTACCATGGTGATGCTGGTTCCTAGAGGTCTTATCACGATGATGCTGATTCCTCAGAGGTCCTATCATGGTGATGCTGGTTCCTAGAGGTCCCTTTCATGGTGATGCTGATTCCTAGAGGTCCTATCATGGTGATACTGATTCCTAGAGATCCTACCATGGTGATGCTGGTTCCTAGAGATCCTACCATGGTGATGCTGGTTCCTAGAGATCCTACTATAGTGATGCTGATTCCTAGAGATCCTACTATAGTGATGCTGGTTCCTAGAGGTCCTATCACGATGATGCTGGTTTCTAGAAGTCCTATTATGGTGATGCTGAATCCTCAGAGGTCCTATCATGGTGATGCTGATTCCTCAGAGGTCCTATCACTGTGATGCTGATTCCTAGAGGTCCTATCACAGTGATGCTGATTCCTCAGAGGTCCTATCATGGTGATGCTGATTCCTACAGGTCCTATCATGGTGATGCTGATTCCTCAGAGGTCCTACCATAGTGATCCTGATTGCTAGAGGTCCTATTATGGTGATGCTGGTTCCTAGAGGTGTTATCAAGATGATGCTGATTCCTCAGAGGTCCTATCATGGTGATGCTGATTTCTACATGTCCTATCATTGTGATGTTGATTCCTATAGGTCCTATCATGGTGATGCTGATTCCTAGTGATCCTACCATGGTGATGCTGGTTCCTAGAGGTCCTATCATGGTGATGCTGGTTCTTAGAGGTCCTATCATGGTGATGCTGATTCCTCAGAAGTCCTATCATGGTGATGCTGATTCCTACAGGTCCTATCATGGTGAAGCTGATTCCTACAGGTCCTATCATGGTGATGCTGATTCCAACAGGTCCTATCATGGTGATGCTGGTTCCTAGAGATCCTATCATGGTGATGCTGATACCGAGAGGTCCTATTATATTAATGCTTATTCCTAGAGGTCTTATCACGGTGATGCTGGTTCCAAGTAGTCCTATCACGTTGATGTTTATTCCTCAGAGGTCCTACCATGGTGACGCTGGCTCCTAGAGGTCCTGTCACGGTGATGCTGGTTCCTAGAGGTCCAGTCACGGTGACGCTGGTTCCCCAGAGGTCCTACCATGGTGACGCTGGCTCCTAGAGGTCCTGTCACGGTGATGCTGGTTCCTAGAGGTCCAGTCACGGTGACGCTGGTTCCGAAAGGTCCTGTCACGGTGACGCTGGTTCCTAGAGGTCTTACCATGGTGACGCTGGTTCCTAGAGGTCCTACCATGGTGACGCTGGTTCCTAGAGGTCCTGTCATGGGGACACTGGTTCCTATAGGTCCTGTCACGGTGACGCTGGTTCCTAGAGGTCCTACCATGGTGACGCTGGTTCCTAGAGGTCCTACCATGGTGATGCTGGTTCCTAGAGATCCTATGTTGGTGATGCTGATACCTAGAAGTCCTACTATAGTGATGCTGATTCCTAGAGATCCTATCATGGTGATGCTGATTCCTACAGGTCCTATCATGGTGATGCGGGATCCTAGAGATCCTATCATGGTGATGCTGATACCGAGAGGTCCTATTATAGTAATGCTTATTCCTAGAGGTCTTATCACGGTGATGCTCGTTCCAAGTAGTCCTTTCACGGTGATGTTGATTCCTCAGAGGTCCTACCATGGTGACGCTGGCTCCTAGAGGTCCTGTCCCGGTGATGCTGGTTCCTAGAGGTCCAGTCACGGTGACGCTGGTTCCTATAGGTCCTGTCACGGTGACGCTGGTTCCTAGAGGTCCTACCATGGTGACGCTGGTTCCTAGAGGTCCTACCATGGTGACACTGGTTCCTAGAGGTCCTGTCATGGTGACACTGGTTCCTATAGGTCCTGTCACGGTGACGCTGGTTCCTAGAGGTCCTACCATGGTGACGCTGGTTCCTAGAGGTCCTATCGTGGTGATGCTGGTTCCTAGAGATCCTACCATGGTGATGCTGGTTCCTAGAGGTCTTACCATAGTGATCCTGATTGCTAGAGGTCCTAACATGGTGATGCTGGTTCCTAGAGGTCTTATCAAGATAATGCTGATTCCTCAGAGGTCCTATCATGGTGATGCTGATTCCTACATGTCCTATCATTGTAATGCGTATTCCTATAGGTCCTATCATGGTGATGCTGATTCCTAGAAATCCTACCATGGTGATGCTGGTTACTAGAGATCCTATCTTGGTGATGCTGGTATCTAGAGATCCTACTATAATGATGCTGATTCCTAGAGGTCCTATCACAGTGATGCTGGATCCTAGAGGTCCTATCACGGTGATGCTGGTTCCTAGAGGTCCTGTCACAGTGACGCTGGTTCTTACAGGTCCTACCATGGTGATGCTGGTTCCTTGAGGTCCTATCATGGTGATGCTGGTTCTTAGAGTTTCTACCATGGTGATGCTGGTTCTTAGAGGTCCTATCATGGTGATGCTGATTCCTACAGGTCCTATCACAGTGATGCTGATTCCTACAGGTCCTATCATAGTGATGCTGGTTCCTAGAGAGCCTATCATGGTGATGCTGATACCGAGAGGTCCTACTATACTGATGCTGATTCCTAAAGGTCTTTTCACAGTGATGCTGGTTCCTAGAGGTCCTTTCACGGTGATGTTGATTCCTCAGAGGTCCTACCATGGTGACGCTGGTTCCTAGAGGTCCTGTCACGGGGGGGCTGGTTCCTAGAGGTCCAGTAACGGTGACGCTGGTTCCTATAGGTCCTGTCACTTTGATGCTGGTTCCTAGAGGTCCTACCATGGTGACGCTGGTTCCTAAAGGTCCTACCAAGGTGTTGCTGGTTCCTAGAGGTCCTATCATGGTGATGCTGGTTCCTAGAGGTCTTATCAAGATAATGCTGATTTCTCAGAGGTCCTATCATGGTGATGCTGATTCCTACATGTCCTATCATTGTAATGCGTATTCCTATAGGTCCTATCATGGTGATGCTGATTCCTAGAAATCCTACCATGGTGATGCTGGATCCTAGAGATCCTATCATGGTGATGCTAATATCTAGAGATCCTACTATAATGATGCTGATTCCTAGAGGTCCTATCACGGTGATGCTGGTTCCTAGAGGTCCTATCACGGTGACGCTGGTTCCAAGAGGTCCTGTCACAGTGACGCTGGTTCCTAGAGTTCCTGCCATGGTGATGCTGGTTCCTTGAGGTCCTATCATGGTGATGCTGGTTCTTAGAGTTTCTACCATGGTGATGGTGGTTCCTAGAGGTCCTTTCATGGTGATGCTGATACCTCAGAGTTCCTATCATGGTGATGCTGATTCCTCAGAGGTCCTATCATGGTGATGCTGATTCCTACAGGTCCTATCATGGTGATGCTGGTTCCTAGAGGTCCTGTCACAGTGACGCTGGTTCTTACAGTTCCTACCATGGTGATGCTGGTTCCTTGAGGTCCTATCATGGTGATGCTGATACCGAGAGGTCCTACTATAGTGATGCTGATTCCTAGAGGTCTTTTCACGGTGATGCTGGTTCCTAGAGGTCCTTTCACGGTGATGTCGATTCCTCAGAGGTCCTACCATGGTGACGTTGGTTCCTAGAGGTCCTGTCACGGGGGGGCTGGTTCCTAGAGGTCCAGTCACGGTGACGCTGGTTCCTATAGGTCCTGTCACTTTGATGCTGGTTCCTAGAGGTCCTACCATGGTGACGCTGGTTCCTAAAGGTCCTACCAAGGTGTTGCTGGTTCCTAGAGGTCCTATCATGGTGATGCTGGTTCCTAGAGGTCTTATCAAGATAATGCTGATTTCTCAGAGGTCCTATCATGGTGATGCTGATTCCTACATGTCCTATCATTGTAATGCGTATTCCTATAGGTCCTATCATGGTGATGCTGATTCCTAGAAATCCTACCATGGTGATGCTGGATCCTAGAGATCCTATCATGGTGATGCTAATATCTAGAGATCCTACTATAATGATGCTGATTCCTAGAGGTTCTATCACGGTGATGCTGGTTCCTAGAGGTCCTATCACGATGACGCTGGTTCCAAGAGGTCCTGTCACAGTGACGCTGGTTCCTAGAGTTCCTGCCATGGTGATGCTGGTTCCTTGAGGTCCTATCATGGTGATGCTGGTTCTTAGAGTTTCTACCATGGTGATGGTGGTTCCTAGAGGTCCTTTCATGGTGATGCTGATACCTCAGAGTTCCTATCATGGTGATGCTGATTCCTCAGAGGTCCTATCATGGTGATGCTGATTCCTACAGGTCCTATCATGGTGATGCTGGTTCCTAAAGAGCCTATCATGGTGATGCTGATACCGAGAGGTCCTACTATAGTGATGCTGATTCCTAGAGGTCTTTTCACGGTGATGCTGGTTCCTACAGGTCCTATCACGGTGACGCTGGTTCCTAGAGGTCCTGTCACGGTGACGCTGGTTCCTAGAGGTCCAGTCACGGTGACGCTGGTTCCTATAGGTCCTGTCACTTTGATGCTGGTTCCTAGAGGTCCTACCATGGTGACGCTGGTTCCTAAAGGTCCTACCAAGGTGTTGCTGGTTCCTAGAGGGCCTATCATGGTGATGCTGATTCCTCATAGGTCCTATCACGGTGATGCTGATTCCTACAGGTACTATCACGGTGATGCTGATTCCTAGAGGTCTTATCACAGTGATGCTGGTTCCTAGAGGTCCTTTCACGGTGATGTTGATTCCTCAGAGGTCCTACGATGGTGACGCTGGTTCCTATAGGTCCTGTCACGGTGACGCTGGTTCCTATAGGTCCTGTCACGGTGACGCTGGTTCCTATAGGTCCTGTCACGTTGACGCTGGTTCCTAGAGGTCCTACCATGGTGACGCTGGTTCCTAGAGGTCTTATCATGGTGACGCTATTTCCTAGAGGGCCTATCATGGTGATGCTGATTCCTCATAGGTCCTATCATGGTGATGCTGATTCCTCATAGGTCCTATCATGGTGATGCTGATTCCTAAGAGGTCCTATCATGGTGATGCTGATTCCTACAGGTCCTATCATGGTGATGCTGATTCCTAGATGTCCTACCATGGTGATGCTGATTCCTATAGGTCCTACCATGGTGATGCTGGTTCCTAGAGATCCTATCATGGTGATGCTGATACTTAGAGGTCCTACTATAGTCATGCTGATTCCTAGAGATCCTATCATGGTGATTCTGGTTCTTAGAGATCCTATAATGGTGATGCTGGTTCCTAGAGGTCATCCCATAGTGATGCTGATTGCTAGAGATCCTATCATGGTGATGCTAATTCCTACAGGTCCTATCATGGTGATGCTGATTTCTCAGAGGTCCTACCATGGTGATGCTGGTTCCTAGAGGTCCTAACACGGTGATGCTGATTCCTCAGAGGTCCTATCATGGTGATGCTGATTCCCACAGGCCCTATCATGGTGATGCTTATTTCTCAGAGGTCCTACCATGGTGATGCTGATTCCTACAGATCCTATCATGGTGATGCTGGTTCCTAGAGGTCCTACCATGGTGATGCAGGTTCCTAATGATCATATCATGGTGATGCTGATTCCCACAGATCCTCTCACGGTGATGCTGATTCCTACAGGTCCTATCATGGTGATGCTGGTTCCTAGAGATCCTATCATGTTGATGCTGATACAGAGAGGTCCTACTATAGTGATGCTGATTCCTAGAGGTCTTTTCACGGTGATGCTGGTTCCTAGAGGTCCTTTCACGGTGATGTTGGTTCCTCAGAGGTCCTACCATGGTGACGCTGGTTCCTAGAGGTCCTGTCACGGTGACGCTGGTTCCTAGAGGTCCAGTCACGGTGACGCTGTTTCCTATAGGTCCTGTCACTTTGATGCTGGTTCCTAGAGGTCCTACCATGGTGACGCTGGTTCCTAGAGTTCCTACCATGGTGATGCTGGTTCCTTGAGGTCCTATCATGGTGATGCTGGTTCTTAGAGTTTCTACCATGGTGATGCTGGTTCCTAGAGGTCCTATCATGGTGATGCTGATACCTCAGAGTTCCTATCATGGTGATGCTGAGTCCTCAGAGGTCCTATCATGGGGATGCTGATTCCTACAGGTCTTATCACAGTGATGCTGATTCCTACAGGTCCTATCATGGTGACGCTGGTTCCTAGAGGTCCTACCATGGTGATGCAGGTTCCTAATGATCATATCATGGTGATGCTCATTCCCACAGATCCTCTCACGGTGATGCTGATTCCTACAGGTCCTATCATGGTGATGCTGGTTCCTAAAGATCCTATCATGTTGATGCTGATACCGAGAGGTCCTACTATAGTGATGCTGATTCCTAGAGGTCTTTTCACGGTGATGCTGGTTCCTAGAGGTCCTTTCACGGTGATGTTGGTTCCTCAGAGGTCCTACCATGGTGTCGCTGGTTCCCAGAGGTCATGTCACGGTAACGCTGGTTCCTAGAGTTCCAGTCACGGTGACGCTGTTTCCTATAGGTCCTGTCACTTTGATGCTGGTTACTAGAGGTCCTACCATGGTGACGCTGGTTCCTAGAGTTCCTACCATGGTGATGCTGGTTCCTTGAGGTCCTATCATGGTGATGCTGGTTCTTAGAGTTTCTACCATGGTGATGCTGGTTCCTAGAGGTCCTATCATGGTGATGCTGATACCTCAGAGTTCCTATCATGGTGATGCTGATTCCTCAGAGGTCCTATCATGGGGATGCTTATTCCTACAGGTCTTATCACAGTGATGCTGATTCCTACAGGTCCTATCATGGTGACGCTGGTTCCTAGAGGTCCTACCATGGTGACGCTGATTCCTAGAGGTCCTATCATGGTGACGCTATTTCCTAGAGGGCCTATCATGGTGATGCTGATTCCTCATAGGTCCTATCATGGTGATGCTGGTTCCTAGAGATCCTATCATGGTGATGCTGATATCTAGAGGTCCTACTATAGTCATGCTGATTCCTAGAGATCCTATCATGGTGATGCTGGTTCTTGAGAGATCCTATAATGGTGATGCTGGTTCCTAGAGGTCATCCCATAGTGATGCTGAGTGCTAGAGGTCCTATCATGGTGATGCTAATTCCTACAGGTCCTATCATGGTGATGCTGATTTCTCAGAGGTCCTATCATGGTGATGCTGATTTCTCACAGGTCCTAACATTGTGATGCTGATTCCTCAGAGGTCCTATCATGGTGATGCTGATTCCCACAGGTCCTATCATGGTGATGCTGATTTCTCAGAGGTCCTACCATGGTGATGCTGATTCCTACAGATCCTATCATGGTGATGCTGGTTCCTAGAGATCCTACCATGGTGATGCAGGTTCCTAATGATCATATCATGGTGATGCTGATTCCCACAGATCCTCTCACGGTGATGCTGATTCCTACAGGTCCTATCATGGTGATGCTGGTTCCTAGAGATCCTATCATGTTGATGCTGATACAAAGAGGTCCTACTATAGTGATGCTGATTCCTAGAGGTCTTTTCACGGTGATGCTGGTTCCTAGAGGTCCTTTCACGGTGATGTTGGTTCCTCAGAGGTCCTACCATGGTGACGCTGGTTCCTAGAGGTCCTGTCACGGTGACGCTGGTTCCTAGAGGTCCAGTCACGGTGACGCTGTTTCCTATAGGTCCTGTCACTTTGATGCTGGTTCCTAGAGGTCCTACCATGGTGACGCTGGTTCCTAGAGTTCCTACCATGGTGATGCTGGTTCCTTGAGGTCCTATCATGGTGATGCTGGTTCTTAGAGTTTCTACCATGGTGATGCTGGTTCCTAGAGGTCCTATCATGGTGATGCTGATACCTCAGAGTTCCTATCATGGTGATGCTGATTCCTCAGAGGTCCTATCATGGGGATGCTGATTCCGACAGGTCTTATCACAGTGATGCTGATTCCTACAGGTCCTATCATGGTGACGCTGGTTCCTAGAGGTCCTACCATGGTGATGCAGGTTCCTAATGATCATATCATGGTGATGCTCATTCCCACAGATCCTCTCACGGTGATGCTGATTCCTACAGGTCCTATCATGATGATGCTGGTTCCTAAAGATCCTATCATGTTGATGCTGATACCGAGAGGTCCTACTATAGTGATGCTGATTCCTAGAGGTCTTTTCACGGTGATGCTGGTTCCTAGAGGTCCTTTCACGGTGATGTTGGTTCCTCAGAGGTCCTACCATGGTGTCGCTGGTTCCCAGAGGTCATGTCACGGTAACGCTGGTTCCTAGAGTTCCAGTCACGGTGACGCTGTTTCCTATAGGTCCTGTCACTTTGATGCTGGTTACTAGAGGTCCTACCAGGGTGACGCTGGTTCCTAGAGTTCCTACCATGGTGATGCTGGTTCCTTGAGGTCCTATCATGGTGATGCTGGTTCTTAGAGTTTCTACCATGGTGATGCTGGTTCCTAGAGGTCCTATCATGGTGATGCTGATACCTCAGAGTTCCTATCATGGTGATGCTGATTCCTCAGAGGTCCTATCATGGGGATGCTGATTCCTACAGGTCTTATCACAGTGATGCTGATTCCTACAGGTCCTATCATGGTGACGCTGGTTCCTAGAGGTCCTACCATGGTGACGCTGATTCCTAGAGGTCCTATCATGGTGACGCTATTTCCTAGAGGGCCTATCATGGTGATGCTGATTCCTCATAGGTCCTATCATGGTGATGCTGGTTCCTAGAGATCCTATCATGGTGATGCTGATATCTAGAGGTCCTACTATAGTCATGCTGATTCCTAGAGATCCTATCATGGTGATGCTGGTTCTTGAGAGATCCTATAATGGTGATGCTGGTTCCTAGAGGTCATCCCATAGTGATGCTGAGTGCTAGAGGTCCTATCATGGTGATGCTAATTCCTACAGGTCCTATCATGGTGATGCTGATTTCTCAGAGGTCCTATCATGGTGATGCTGATTTCTCACAGGTCCTAACATTGTGATGCTGATTCCTCAGAGGTCCTATCATGGTGATGCTGATTCCCACAGGTCCTATCATGGTGATGCTGAATTCTCAGAGGTCCTACCATGGTGATGCTGATTCCTACAGATCCTATCATGGTGATGCTGGTTCCTAGAGATCCTACCATGGTGATGCAGGTTCCTAATGATCATATCATGGTGATGCTGATTCCCACAGATCCTCTCACGGTGATGCTGATTTCTACAGGTCCTATCATGGTGATGCTGGTTCCTAGAGATCCTATCATGGTGATGCTGATACCGAGAGGTCCTACTATAGTGATGCTGATTCCTAGAGGTCTTTTCACGGTGATGCTGGTTCCTAGAGGTCCTTTCACGGTGATGTTGGTTCCTCAGAGGTCCAGTCACGGTGACGCTGTTTCCTATAGGTCCTGTCACTTTGATGCTGGTTCCTAGAGGTCCTACCATGGTGACGCTGGTTCCTAAAGGTCATACCAAGGTGTTGCTGGTTCCTAGCGAGCCTATCATGGTGATGCTGATTCCTCATAGGTCCTATCATGGTGATGCTGATTCCTACAGGTCCTATCATTGTGATGCTGATTCCTAGAGGTCCTATCACGGTGATGCTGGTTTCTAGAGGTCCTTTCACGGTGATGTTGATTCCTCAGAGGTCCTAGGATGGTGACGCTGGTTCCTATAGGTCCTGTCACGGTGACGCTGGTTCCTATAGGTCCTGTCACGTTGACGCTGGTTCCTAGAGGTCCTACCATAGTGACGCTGGTTCCTAGAGGTCCTACCATGGTGACGGTGGTTCCTAGAGGTCTTATCATGGTGACGCTATTTCCTAGAGGGCCTATCATGGTGATGCTGATTCCTCATAGGCCCTATCATGGTGATGCTGATTCCTCATAGGTCCTATCATAGTGATGCTGATTCCTCAGAGGTCCTATCATGGTGATGCTGATTCCTAAGAGGTCCTATCATAGTGATTCTGATTCCAACAGGTCCTATCATGGTGATGCTGATTCCTAGATGTCCTACCATGGTGATGCTGATTCCTATAGGTCCTACCATGGTGATGCTGGTTCCTAGAGATCCTATCATGGTGATGCTGATACCTAGAGGTTCTACTATAGTCATGCTGATTCCTAGAGATCCTATCATGGTGATGCTGGTTCCTAGAGATCCTATCATGGTGATGCTGATACCTAGAGGTCCTATTATGGTGATGCTGATTCCTCAGAGGTCCTATCATGGTGATGCTGATTCCTACAGGTCCTATCATGGTGATGCTGATTCCTAGAGGTCCTATCATGGTGATGCTGAATCCTAGATGTCCTACCATGGTTATCTTGGTTCATAGAGATCCTATAATGGTGATGCTGATACCTAGAGGTCCTACTATAGTGACGCTGATTACTAGAGGTCTTATCACGGTGATGCTGATTCCTAGAGGTCTTATCACGGTGATGCTTATTCCTAGAGGTCCTACCATGGTGACACTGGTTCCTAGAGGTCCTGCCATGGTGATGCTGATTCCTAGAGGTCCTATCACGGTGATGCTGGTTCTTAGAGATCCTATCATAGTGATGCTGATTCCTCAGAGGTCCTATCATGGTGATGCTGGCTCCAAGAGGTCCTATCATGGTGATGCTGGCTCCTAGAGCTCCTACCATAGTGATGCTGGTTTTTAGAGATCCTATCATAGTGATGCTGGTTCCTAGAGATCCTCTCATGGTGATGCTGGTTCCTAGAGGTCCTATCATTGTGATTCTGGTTCCTAGAGGTCCTATCATGGTGATGCTGGTTCCTAGAGATCCTCCCATGGTGATGCTGGTTCTTCAGAGGTCATCCCATAGTGATGCTGATTGCTAGAGGTCCTATCATGGTGATGCTAATTCCTACAGGTCCTATCATGGTGATGCTGATTTCTCAGAGGTCCTACCATGGTGATGCTGGTTCCTAGAGGTCCTATCATGGTGATGCTGATTCCCACAGGTCCTATCATGGTGATGCTGATTTCTCAGAGGTCCTACCATGGTGATGCTGATTCCTACAGATCCTATCATGGTGATGCTGGTTCCTAGAGATCCTATCATGGTGATGCTGGTTCCTAGAGATCCTACCATGGTGATGCTTGTTCCTCAGAGGTCTTATCATGGTGATGCTGATTCCTACAGGTCCTATCATGGTGATGCTGATTCCTAGAGGTCCTATCATGGTGATACTGAATCCTAGAGATCCTACCATGGTGATGCTGATTCCTAGAGATCCTACTATAGTGATGCTTATTCCTAGAGGTCCTATCACGGTGATGCTGGTTCTTAGAGGTCCTATCATAGTGATGCTGATTCCTCAGAGGTCCTATCATGGTGATGCTGGCTCCTAGAAGTCCTGTCATGGTGATGCTGGCACCTAGAGGTCGTACCATAGTGATGCTGGTTTTTAGAGATCCTATCATAGTAATGCTGGTTCCTAGAGATCCTATCATGGTGATGCTGGTTCCTAGAGGTCCTATCATTGTGATTCTGGTTCCTAAAGGTCCTATCATGGTGATGCTGGTTCCTAGAGATCCTACCATGGTGATGCTGGTTCCTCAGAGGTTTTATCAAGATGATGCTGATTCCTCAGAGGTCATATCATGGTGATGCTGATTCCTACATGTCCTATCATTGTGATGCTGATTCCTATATGTCCTACCATGGTGATGCTGGTTCCTAGAGATCCTACTATAGTAATGCTGATTCCTAGAGGTCCTATCACGGTGACGCTTGTTCCTAGAGGTCCTATAACGGCGATGCTGATTCCTCAGAAATCCTATCATGGTGATGCTGGTTCCTAGAGGTCCTGTCACGGTGACGCTGGTTCCTGGAGTTCCTGTCAAGGTGATGCTGATTCCTCAGAGGTCCTACCATGGTTATGCTGATTCCTAGAGGTCCAGTAACGGTGACGCTGGTTCCTCAGAGGTCCTATCATGGTGATGCTGATTCCTACAGGTCCTATCATGGTGATGCTGATTCCTAGAGGTCCTATCATGGTGATGCTGATTCCTACAGGTCATATCATGGTGATGCTGATTCCTACAGGTCCTATCATGGTGATGCTGGTTCCTAGAGGTCTTATCACGGTGATGCTGGTTCCAAGTAGTCCTTTCACGGTGATGCTGATTCCTCAGAGGTCCTACCATGGTTATGCTGATTCCTAGAGGTCCAGTAACGGTGACGCTGGTTCCTCAGAGGTCCTATCATGGTGATGCTTATTCCTACAGGTCCTATCATGGTGATGCTGATTCCTAGAGGTCCTATCATGGTGATGCTGATTCCTACAGGTCATATCATGGTGATGCTGATTCCTACAGGTCCTATCATGGTGATGCTGGTTCCTAGAGGTCTTATCACGGTGATGCTGGTTCCAAGTAGTCCTTTCACGGTGATGTTGATTCCTCAGAGGTCCTACCATGGTGACGCTGGTTCCTCAGAGGTCCTGTCACGGTGATGCTGGTTCCTAGAGGTCCAGTCACGGTGACGCTGGTTCCTATAGGTCCTGTCACGGTGACGCTGGTTCCTAGAGGTCCTACCATGGTGACACTGGTTCCTAGAGGTCCTGTCATGGTGACGCTGGTTCCTAGAAATCCTACCATGGTGATGCTGGTTCCTAGAGATCCTATGATGGTGATGCTGATACCTAGACGTCCTACTATAGTGATGCTGATTCCTAGAGATCCTATCATGGTGATGCTGGTTCCTAGAGATCCTATCATGGTGATGCTGGTTCCTAGAGGTCATCCCATAGTGATGCTGATTGCTAGAGGTCCTATCATGGTGATGCAGATTCCTACAGGTCCTATCATGGTGATGCTGGTTCTTAGAGATCCTATCATGGTGATGCTGGTTCCTAGAGGTCATCCCATAGTGATGCTGATTGCTAGAGGTCCTATCATGGTGATGCTGATTCCTACAGGTCCTATCATGGTGATGCTGATTCCCAAAGGTCCTATCATGTTGATGCTGATTCTTACAGGTCCTATTATTGTGATGCTGGTTCCTAGAGATCCTACCATGGTGATGCTTGTTCCTAGAGGTCCCATAATGGTGATACTGATTCCTCAGAGGTCCTACCATGGTGATGCTGGTTCCTAGAGGTCCTGTCACGGTGACGCTGGTTCATAGAGTTCCTGTCAAGGTGATGCTGATTCCTCAGAGGTCCTACCATGGTTATGCTGATTCCTAGAGGTCCTATCATGGTGATGCTGATTCCTCAGAGGTCCTATCATGGTGATGCTGATTCCTACAGGTCCTATCATGGTGATGCTGATTCCTAGAGGTCCTATCATGGTGATGCTGATTCCTGCAGGTCATATCATGGTGATGCTGATTCCTACAGGTCCTATCATGGTGATGCTGGTTCCTAGAGGTCTTATCACGGTGATGCTGGTTCCAAGTAGTCCTTTCACAGTGATGTTGATTCCTCAGAGGTCCTACCATGGTGACGCTGGTTCCTCAGAGGTCCTGTCACGGTGATGCTGGTTCCTAGAGGTCCAGTCACGGTGACGCTGGTTCCTATAGGTCCTGTCACGGTGACGCTGGTTCGTAGAGGTCCTACCATGGTGACACTGGTTCCTAGAGGTCCTTTCATGGTGACACTGGTTCTTATAGGTCTTGTCACGGTGACGCTGGTTCCTAGAGGTCCTACCATGGTGACGCTGGTTCCTCAGAGGTCCTGTCATGGTGACTCTGGTTCCTAGAGGTCCTACCATGGTGACGCTGGTTCCTAGAGATCCTACCATGGTGATACTGATTCCTAGAAATCCTACCACGGTGATGCTGGTTCCTAGAGATCCTATGATGGTGATGCTGATACCTAGACGTCCTACTATAGTGATGCTGATTCCTAGAGATCCTATCATGGTGATGCTGGTTCCTAGAGATCCTATCATGGTGATGCTGGTTCCTAGAGGTCATCCCATAGTGATGCTGATTGCTAGAGGTCCTATCATGGTGATGCAGATTCCTACAGGTCCTATCATGGTGATGCTGGTTCTTAGAGATCCTATCATGGTGATGCTGGTTCCTAGAGGTCATCCCATAGTGATGCTGATTGCTAGAGGTCCTATCATGGTGATGCTGATTCCTACAGGTCCTATCATGGTGATGCTGATTCCCAAAGGTCCTATCATTTTTGATGCTGATTCCTAAAGGTCCTATTATTGTGATGCTGGTTCCTAGAGATCCTACCATGTTTATGCTTGTTCCTAGAGGTCCCATAATGGTGATGCTGATTCCTCAGAGGTCCTACCATGGTGACACTGGTTCCTAGAGGTCCTGTCATGGTGACACTGGTTCCTATAGGTCTTGTCACGGTGACGCTGGTTCCTAGAGGTCCTGTCATGGTGACGCTGGTTCCTCAGAGGTCCTGTCATGGTGACTCTGGTTCCTAGAGGTCCTAACATGGTGACGCTGGTTCCTAGAGGTCCTACCATGGTGATACTGATTCCTATAAATCCTACCAGGGTGATGCTGGTTCCTAGAGATCCTATGATGGTGATGCTGATACCTAGACGTCCTACTATAGTGATGCTGATTCCTAGAGATCCTATCATGTTGATGCTGGTTCTTAGAGATCCTATCATGGTGATGCTAGTTCCTAGAGGTCATCCCTTAGTGATGCTGATTGCTAGAGGTCCTATCATGGTGATGCTGATTCTTACAGGTCCTATCATGGTGATGCTGATTCCCACAGGTCCTATCATGTTGATGCTGATTTCTCAGAGGTCCTACCATGGTGATGCTGATTCCTAGAGGTCCCATAATGGTGATGCTGGTTCCTAGAGATCCTACCATGGTGATACTTGTTCCTAGAGGTCCTAAAATTGTGATGCTGATTCCTCAGAGGTCCTATCATGGTGATTCTTGCTCCTAGAGGTCCTATCATGGTGATGCTGGCTCCTAGAGGTCCTATCATGGTGATACTGGCTCCTAGAGGTCCTACCATAGTGATGCTGGTTCCTAGAGGTCCTATCATTGTAATTCTGGTTCCTAGAGGTCCTATCATTGTGATTCTGGTTCCTAGAGGTCCTATTGTGGTGATGCTGGTTCCTAGAGATCCTACCATGGTGATGCTGGTTCCTAGAGGTCCTACCATAGTGATCCTGATTGCTAGAGGTCCTATCATGGTGATGCTGGTTCCTAGATGTCTTATCAAGATAATGCTGATTTCTCAGAGGTCCTATCATGGTGATGCTGATTCCTACATGTCCTATCATTGTAATGGGTATTCCTATAGGTCCTATCATGGTGATGCTGATTCCTAGAAATCCTACCATGGTGATGCTGGTTCCTAGAGATCCTATCATGGTGATGCTGGTATCTAGAGATCCTACTATAATGACGCTGATTCCTAGAGGTCCTATCACGGTGATGCTGGTTCCTAGAGGTCCTATCACGGTGACGCTGGTTCCTAGAGGTCCTGTCACAGTGACGATGGTTCCTAGAGTTCCTACCATGGTGATGCTGGTTCCTTGAGGTCCTATCATGGTGATGCTGGTTCTTAGAGTTTCTACCATGGTGATGCTGGTTGCTAGAGGTCCTATCATGGTGATGCTGATACCTCAGAGTTCCTATCATGGTGATACTGATTCCTCAGAGGTCCTATCATGGTTATGCTGATTCCTACAGGTCCTATCACAGTGATGCTGATTCCTACAGGTCCTATCATGGTGATGCTGGTTCCTAGAGAGCCTATCATGGTAATGCTGATACCGAGAGGTCCTACTATAGTGATGCTGATTCCTAGAGGTCTTTTCACGGTGATGCTGGTTCCTAGAGGTCCTTTCACGGTGATGTTGATTCCTCAGAGGTCCTACCATGGTGACGCTGGTTCCTAGAGGTCCTGTCACGGTGACGCTGGTTCCTAGAGGTCCAGTCAAGGTGACGCTGGTTCCTATAGGTCCTGTCACTTTGATGCTGGTTCCTAGAGGTCCTACCATGGTGACGCTGGTTCCTAAAGGTCCTACCAAGGTGTTGCTGGTTCCTAGAGGTCCTACCATGGTGATGCTGGTTCCTCAGAGGTCCTACCATAGTGATCCTGATTGCCAGAGGTCCTATCATGGTGATGCTAGTTCCTAGAGGTCTTATCAAGATGATGCTGATTCCTCAGAGGTCCTATCATGGTGACGCTGGTTCCTAGAGTTCCTGTCACGGTGACGCTGGTTCCTAGAGTTCCTACCATGGTGATGCTGGTTCCTTGAGGTCCTATAATAGTGATGCTGGTTCTTAGAGTTCCTACCATGGTGATGCTGGTTCCTAGAGGTCCTATCATGGTGATGCTGATTCCTCAGAGGTCCTATCATGGTGATGCTGATTCCTCAGAGGTCCTATCATGGTGATGCTGATTCCTAGAGGTCCTATCATGGTGATGCTGGTTCCTAGAGATCCTACCATGGTGATGCTGTTTGCTCAGGGGTCCTACCATAGTGATCCTGATTGCTAGAGGTCCTATCATGGTGATGCTGATTCCTAGAGGTCCTATCATGGTGATGCTGGTTCCTAGAGATCCTACCTTGGTGATGCTGTTTCCTCAGGGGTCCTACCATAGTGATCCTGATTGCTAGAGGTCCTATCATGGTAATGCTGGTTCCTAGAGGTCTTATCACGATGATGCTGATTCCTCAGAGGTCCTTTCATGGTGATGCTGATTCCCACAGATCCTCTCACGGTGATGCTGATTCCTACAGGTCCTATCATGGTGATGCTGGTTCCTAGAGATCCTATCATGGTGATGCTGATACCTAGAGGTCCTATCATGGTGATGCTGATTCCTCAGAGGTCCTATCATGGTGATGCTGATTCCTACAGGTCCTATCATGGTGATGCTGATTCCTAGAGGTCCTATCATGGTGATGCTGAATCCTAGAGGTCCTACCATGGTGATCTTGGTTCATAGAGATCCTATAATGGTGATGCTGATACCTAGAGGTCCTACTATAGTGACGCTGATTACTAGAGTTCTTATCACGGTGATGCTAGTTCCTAGAGGTCTTATCACGGTGATGCTTATTCCTAGAGGTCTTATCACGGTGATGCTTATTCCTATAGGTCCTACCATGGTGACACTGGTTCCTAGAGGTCCTGCCATGGTGATGCTGATTCCTAGAGGTCCTATCACGGTGAGGCTGGTTCTTAGAGGTCCTATCATAGTGATGCTGATTTCTCAGAGGTCCTATCATGGTGATGCTGGCTCCTAGAGGTCCTATCATTGTGATGCTGGCTCCTAGAGCTCCTACCATAGTAATGTTGGTTTTTAGAGATCCTATCATAGTGATGCTGGTTCCTAGAGATCCTCTCATGGTGATGCTGGTTCCTAGAGGTCCTATCATTGTGATTCTGGTTCCTAGAGGTCCTATCATGGTGATGCTGGTTCGTAGAGATCCTCCCATGGTGATGCTGGTTCCTCAGAGGTCATCCCATAGTGATGCTGATTGCTAGAGGTCCTATCATGGTGATGCTAATTCCTACAGGTCCTATCATGGTGATGCTGATTTCTCAGAGGTCCAACCATGGTGATGCTGGTTCCTAGAGGTCCTAACATGGTGATGCTGGCTCCTAGAGGTCGTACCATAGTGATGCTGGTTTTTAGAGATCCTATCATGGTGATGCTGATTCCTACAGGTCCTATCATGGTGATTCTGATTCCCAAAGGTCCTCTCAGGGTGATGCTGATTCCTACAGGTCCTATCATGGTGATGCTGGTTCCTAGAGATCCTACCATGGTGATGCTGGTTCCTAGAGATCCTATCATGGTGATGCTGATACCTAGAGGTCCTATCATGGTGATGCTGATTCCTACAGGTCCTATCATGGTGATGCTGATTCCTAGAGGTCCTATCATGGTGATGCTGAATCCTAGAGATCCTACCATGGTGATGCTGATTTCTAGAGATCCTACTATAGTGATGCTTATTCCTAGAGGTCCTATCACGGTGATGCTGGTTCCTAGAGGTCCTATCATGGTGATGCTGATTCCTCAGAGGTCCTATCATGGTGATGCTGGCTCCTAGAGGTCCTGTCATGGTGATGCTGGCTCCTAGAGGTCGTACCATAGTGATGCTGGTTTTTAGAGATCCTATCATAGTGATGCTGGTTCCTAGAGATCCTATCATGGTGATGCTGGTTCCTAGAGGTCCTATCATTGTGATTCTGGTTCCTAGAGGTCCTATCATGGTGATGCTGGTTCCTAGAGATCCTCCCATGGTGATGCTGGTTCCTCAGAGGTCTTATCAAGATGATGCTGATTCCTCAGAGGTCATATCATGGTGATGCTGATTCCTACATGTCCTATCATTGTGATGCTGATTCCTATATGTCCTACCAGGGTGATGCTGGTTCCTAGAGATCCTACTATAGTAATGCTGATTCCTAGAGGTCCTATCACGGTGACGCTTGTTCCTAGAGGTCCTTTAACGGCGATGCTGATTCCTCAGAGGTCCTATCATGGTGATGCTTGTTCCTAGAGGTCCTGTCACGATGACGCTGGTTCCTAGAGTCCCTGTCAAGGTGATGCTGATTCCTCAGAGGTCCTACCATGGTGACGCTGGTTCCTAGAGCCTGTCATGGTGATGCTGATTCCTAGAGGTCATATCATGGTTATGCTGATTCCTAGAGGTCCTATCATGGTGATGCTGATTCCTCAGAGGTCCTATCATGGTGATGCTGATTCCTACAGGTCCTATCATGGTGATGCTGATTCCTAGAGGTCCTATCATGGTGATGCTGATTCCTACAGGTCATATCATGGTGATGCTGATTCCTACAGGTCCTATCATGGTGATGCTGGTTCCTAGAGATCCGATCATGGTGATGCTGATACCGAGAGGTCCTACTATAGTAATGCTGATTCCTAGAGGTCTTATCACGGTGATGCTGGTTCCAAGTAGTCCTTTCACGGTGATGTTGATTCCTCAGAGGTCCTACCATGGTGACGCTGGTTCCTCAGAGGTCCTGTCACGGTGATGCTGGTTCCTAGAGGTCCAGTCACGGTGACGCTGGTTCCTATAGGTCCTGTCATGGTGACGCTGGTTCCTAGAGGTCCTACCATGGTGACGCTGGTTCCTAGAGGTCCTGTCACGGTGACACTGGTTCCTATAGGTCTTGTCACGGTGACACTGGTTCCTAGAGGTCCTACCATGGTGACGCTGGTTCCTCAGAGGTCCTGTCATGGTGACTCTGGTTCCTAGAGGTCCTACCATGGTGACGCTGGTTCCTAGAGGTCCTACCATGGTGATAGTGATTCCTAGAAATCCTACCACGGTGATGCTGGTTCCTACACATCCTATGATGGTGATGCTGATACCGAGAGGTCCTACTATAGTGATGCTGATTCCTAGAGGTCTTTTCACGGTGATGCTGGTTCCTAGAGGTCCTTTCACGGTTATGTTGATTCCTCAGAGGTCCTACCATGGTGACGCTGGTTCCTAGAGGTCCTGTCACGGTGACGCTGGTTCCTAGAGGTCCAGTCACGGTGACGCTGGTTCTAATAGGTCCTGTCACTTTGATGCTGGTTCCTAGAGGTCCTACCATGGTGACACTGGTTCCTAAAGGTCCTACCAAGGTGTTGCTGGTTCCTAGAGGTCCTACCATGGTGATGCTGGTTCCTCAGAGGTCCTACCATAGTGATCCTGATTGCCAGAAGTCCTATCATGGTGATGCTGGTTCCTAGAGGTCTTATCAAGATGATGCTGATTCCTCAGAGGTCCTATCATGGTGATGCTGATTCCTATAGGTCCTATCATGGTGATGCTGATTCCTAAAGATCCTACCATGGTGATGCTGGTTCCTAGAGATCCTACTATAGTGATGCTGATTCCTAGAGGTCCTATCACGGTGATGCTGGTTCCTACAGGTCCTTTCACGGTGATGCTGATTCCTCAGAGGTCCTATCACGGTGACGCTGGTTCCTAGAGGTCCTGTCACGGTGACGCTGGTTCCGAGAGGTCCAGTCACGGTGACGCTGGTTCCTATAGGTCCTGTCGCTTTGATGCTGGTTCCTAGAGGTCCTACCATGGTGATGCTGGTTCCTAAAGGTCGTACCAAGGTGTTGCTGGTTCCTAGAGGTCCTACCATGGTGACGCTGGTTCCTCAGAGGTCCTACCATAGTGATCCTGATTGCCAGAGGTCCTATCATGGTGACGCTGGTTCCTAGAGGTCTTATCAAGACGATGCTGATTCCTCAGAGGTCCTATCATGGTGATGCTGATTCCTATAGGTCCTATCATGGTGATGCTGATTCCTAGAGATCCTACCATGGTGATGCTGGTTCCTAGAGATCCTACTATAGTGATGCTGATTCCTAGAGGTCCTATCACGGTAATGCTGGTTCCTAGAGGTCCTTTCACGGTGATGCTGATTTCTCAGAGGTCCTATCACGGTGACGCTGGTTCCTAGAGGTCCTGTCACCGTGACACTGGCTCCTAGAGTTCCTGTCACGGTGACGCTGGTTCCTAGAGTTCCTACCATGGTGATGCTGGTTCCTTGAGGTCCTATAATAGTGATGCTGGTTCTTAGAGTTCCTACCATGGTGATGCTGGTTCCTAGAGGTCCTATCATGGTGATGCTGATTCCTCAGAGGTCCTATCATGGTGATGCTGATTCCTCAGAGGTCCTATCATGGTGATGCTGATTCCTAGAGGTCCCATCATGGTGATGCTGGTTCCTAGAGATCCTACCATGGTGATGCTGGTTCCTCAGGGGTCCTACCATAGTGATCCTGATTGCTAGAGGTCCTACCATGGTGATGCTGGTTCCTAGAGGTCTTATCACGATGATGCTGATTCCTAGAGGTCCTATCACGGTGATGCTGGTTCCTGGAGGTCCTTTCACGGTGATGCTGATTCCTCAGAGGTCCTATCACTGTGACGCTGGTTCCTAGAGGTCCTGTCACGGTGACGCTGGTTCCTAGAGGTCCAGTCACGGTGACGCTGGTTCCTATAGGTCCTGTCACTTTGATGCTGGTTCCTAGAGGTCCTACCATGGTGACGCTGGTTCCTAAAGGTCCTACCAAGGTGTTGCTGGTTCCTAGAGGTCCTACCATGGTGATGCTGGTTCCTCAGAGGTCCTACCATAGTGATCCTGATTGCCAGAGGTCCTATCATGGTGATGCTGGTTCCTAGAGGTCTTATCAAGATGATGCTGATTCCTCAGAGGTCCTATCATGGTATTGCTGATTCTTATAGGTCCTATCATGGTGATGCTGATTCCTAGAGATCCTACCATGGTGATGCTGGTTCCTAGAGATCCTACTATAGTGATGCTGATTCCTAGAGGTCCTATCACGGTAATGCTGGTTATTAGAGGTCCTATCACGGTGATGCTGGTTCCTAGAGGTCCTGTCACTGTGACACTGGTTTCTAGAGTTCCTGTCACGGTGACGCTGGTTCCTAGAGTTCCTACCATGGTGATGCTGGTTCCTTGAGGTCCTATAATAGTGATGCTGGTTCTTAGAGTTCCTACCATGGTGATGCTGGTTCCTAGAGGTCCTATCATGGTGATGCTGATTCCTCAGAGGTCCTATCATGGTGATGCTGATTCCTCAGAGGTCCTATCATGGTGATGCTGATTCCTCAGAGGTCCTATCATGGTGATGCTGATTCCTAGAGGTCCTATCATGGTGATGCTGGTTCCTAGAGATCCTACCATGGTGATGCTGGTTCCTCAGGGGTCCTACCATAGTGATCCTGATTGCTAGAGGTCCTATCATGGTAATGCTGGTTCCTAGAGGTCTTATCACGATGATGCTGATTCCTCAGAGGTCCTATCATGGTGATGCTGATTCCTCAGAGGTCCTATCATGGTGATGCTGATTCCTACAGGTCCTATCATGGTGATGCTGATTCCTAGAGGTCCTATCATGGTGATGCTGGTTCCTAGAGATCCTACCATGGTGATGCTGGTTCCTCAGGGGTCCTACCATAGTGATCCTGATTGCTAGAGGTCCTATCACGATAATGCTGGTTCCTAGAGGTCTTATCACGATGATGCTGATTCCTCAGAGGTCCTATCATGGTGATGCTGATTCCTACAGGTCCTGTCATGGTGATGCTGATTCCTAGAGATCCTACCATGGTGATGCTGGTTCCTAGAGATCCTATGATGGTGATGCTGATACCTAGACGTCCTACTATAGTGATGCTGAATCCTAGAGGTCCTAACATGGTGATGCTGATTCCTCAGAGGTCCTATCATGGTGATGCTGATTCCCACAGGTCCTATCACAGTGACGCTGGTTCCTAGAGGTCCTGTCATGGTGATGCTGATTCCTAGGGATCCTACCATGGTGATGCTTGTTCCTAGAGATCCTATGATGGTGATGCTGATACCTAGACGTCCTACTATAGTGATGCTGAATCCTAGAGGTCCTATCATGGTGATGCTGGTTCCTAGAGGTCCTATCATGGTGATGCTGATTCCTACAGGTCCTGTCATGGTGATGCTGATTCTTAGAGATCCTACCATGGTGATGCTGGTTCCTAGAGATCCTATGATGGTGATTCTGACACCTAGACGTCCTACTATAGTGATGCTGAATCCTAGAGGTCCTATCATGGTGACACTGGTTCCTAAAGGTCCTACCAAGGTGTTGCTGGTTCCTAGAGGTCCTATCATGGTGATGCTGATTCCCACTGCAGCTGCTGCTCCTGTTCTTCTCCTTGACTCTTCATGACGGCAGCACAGTAGTGTAGTGGTTAGCAGCGAGATGTAACGGCAAGAAGGTTTAGTTGGATCTTGGTTCAGCTGTGTTTTTCTGTGTGGAGTTAGCATGTTCTCCTTGTGTCTGTGTGGGTTTTTTCTCAGAGTTCCACACATTTAACTACATGTTTATTTACATATTAGTCTATAAGTTCACCTACATATTTATCTATATGTGCACCTACACATTAAATGACATATTTAGCTATAAGTCTACCCATATGTTCACTTACATGTTCATACACAGGTTGAAGTACATGTTCACATACAGGTTGACCTATATGCTCATCTACAGATTTACCTACATGTTTACCTATGTTATTAGGTATATGTTCACCTATATAGTCACCTAAATGTTAACTACACAATGACTTACATGTTTACCTACATGTTGGTGTACATGTTCACCCATGTTTAATAATGTTCATCTACATATTCTCCCACCTACATGT
Organism: Xenentodon cancila; assembly: GCA_014839995.1. Lineage (NCBI taxonomy): Eukaryota > Metazoa > Chordata > Actinopteri > Beloniformes > Belonidae > Xenentodon > Xenentodon cancila. The sequence goes on from CM026205.1 coordinate 25,825,820, forward strand.
TTTACCCACCTTCCTTACATGCTCTATTACATGTTCTCCCACACTTTTAACGTGTTGACCTACATGTTTATCAATGAACATGAACAGCATAATCCTCTCTGTAAATGATATTACATATATACTTGAATATATAGGGCAGACCTCTAAATACTTCACTTATTTATTTTTATACATGTCTTTAACTTATTGTTTTTGTTGTCCTTGGTCTTTCTAGTTGAATGTTTGTTATGTTAATTTATGTTCATGTTCAATCTTTACAGATATTTCCAAAATAACAACGTGAAGTCTGGATCGCCTTAAACATGATATTTTCATTTTCTTAGCATATTAAATACAAATGTTCTCATATTTAGACTCCGGGTGTATCTTCATATAACTGAATTAACCAGAGAAAACCTTCAGAATCCAGGAAAAGTGAATTTATGCCTGTTTTCAGGATAAATGTTACAGAATTTTGTGAATATCAAAAAACCTGTAGAAAATATTAAGTATATGTAAGATGGACATAAACTTGGAAGGTCTGTTGTCTGTAAAATTTTCCTAAATGCAGAGATATGAGGGAAAAGACAGTCTTTGTAAGGTTATATTGTAAAATTACTGAAAGTTTACTGGAAACCAGTCTTACATTTAAAACTAACATATATCACCATGCAACCTCCCAGTTCAGTACTAACATCAGGACAAAAAGGTTTCTCTGAAATTGTGACTCTAATTATACAAACGAGATATCTAACAACATGAAAGACGAAGCCAGATTTACTAAACAGACAACAAAAACCAGTTTTCCTCCAGAATCAGAGAGAATGGCAGCAGCTGCTTCTGTTCCGGTTCAATATAATTCTGCTTTATCACATAAACAACCAGTCAGAGAGCGTTTTCAGAGAACCACAGCAGTTATAACACTCTAATCTAATCCAGTTCATTCCTTCAAACAATAAAAACATATAAGAAAATTCATATCTGAATCTTTGAATATACAAACATTCAGAAATCTTATTAGGCTGTTTAAGTATTTTAAATATTTGATCTGTACATCAACATGTGTAGCTATTCAAATCTTTTAGAATATTCAAACATTCAGATATCAGAATAATCAACTATATATTTGAATATGTAAATATTAGAATATGCAGATATCTGAATATTTGCATGTGCAAATATTCATACATTTGAATATTAAGATGTTTTAAACATTTTAAACATCTGTATATTAGAATGTCAGAAAATGTGGATATCTGAATATTTGTATATTAAAATCCTCAGGAACTGCAGTATTTGCATATTTGAATATACAAAAATATTGGATTTGTTTTGTATTGGAATAGTGTATATTCAAATGTTGGATGTCCCAGTATTTAGATATCTGAATATTTTTAGTCTTAATACTGTGATTTTGAACTAAATTCTGCATATTCTTTTGTACTTAATCAAGCTGTAGCTGATCAGGTGCTTCTGCTGTGGTCTAACATCTTTTTTCTTGTACAGTTCTCCATTTTTACAGTTACAATTTCTTATTTTCTTTTCTTGTAGGACCTATTATTCTCTTATTTTTTCTTGCAAATATGTTGAGTCCTGTTTTTGGAACTTTGTCTCCCAAACTTGTAGGGTTGTCCTGGTTACCCGGTCATGAGCTCTAGCAGAACATGAAAACAAACAGTTGAAGAGTTGTTTTGGGGGTTTTAGGGACGGTCTGTGTTGTATGATGCAACTAACAGGAACGCAGCATTAAATCCAGCGTGAACACCCGAGTCCCATGTGAACACGCAAGTCCAGGATGAACGCCCGAGACCAGCGTGAACACGCAAGTCCAGGATGAACGCCCAAGACCAGCGTGAACGCCTGAGACCAGCGTGAACACGCAAGTCCAGGATGAACGCCCGAGACCAGCGTGAACACGCAAGTCCAGGATGAACGCCCGAGACCAGCGTGAACACGCAAGTCCAGGATGAACGCCCGAGACCAGCGTGAACACGCAAGTCCAGGATGAACGCCCGAGACCAGCGTGAACTTCTTCATGCATACAAGACCAGGCAAGCGGAGAGCTCAGAAGTTCACCAGATGGAAGATAGCTTGTACACCACTGAAAACAGATCGAGTCTTCCAGGAATAAATGTCCTCACAGCCGGCTGCTGAAACAAGACGCTTTGTTTCCACCTGTTCCGCAGCTGCTGCCTCGGGATTATTTCTACGAGTGGTGTTGATTTCAGAGAGCTCTTCAGAGCTCTTCTGCCATGTAGTACTAGCTCAGGTCAGCGGACCTCTTTCAGTTTTTATACTGGCAGTGACACTTACAGACTACAGACTGTTTAAAAACTGGAAAAACCCTCTATCATGTCAGGTGTCTGAAGATTCTTTTCCTCGTACTGAGGGTGCCACGTAACCAGGCAGACGTGCTCACTTTACGCCAATCAAAGTTAGCCACAGCAGCTTCTCCAGCTGATCCCCAGCAGTGGAGCTGCAGATGAACATCTGCAGCCAATGAGATGTTTTAAATGTTTTTTCAGTGGTGAACTCAGAAATGTCCCGCTGCGTTTAGCCAGGGCCGAGTTGGTATAAACTGTTGCCAGCTTCCAATCAAAGTCTGCACCCCTATTTATACACACATTTGTTCCTAAATATAATTTTCCCTGGTGAGAAACATGAAATTCCCCATACAGCTGTCATGGATGTCAAATCTTACTATGGATACCAAAACTGATTTTTGTACCAGACTGTAAAAACGTTTATTTCTGCTGTGAAGTCAGACATTTTAACATGGAAGTCAGTGGAGATGAACTCGGACTCAGTCCCTCGTGGTCGGTAGAGAAACTGGAAGCTTCTTAGTTATGTGTTGCTTGGTGTTACTGGGGAAGTTTCTCTCTTGTTCTAGCAAGGACTTGGCTTTAGCTGCAGCTCTAAAAGTAATCCAACATTTATTGTATTTTCAATTTTAGCTCCCAAACATCACAAAATTAATGTAATTAAGAAGAATCAATTAGCCTGAACTGCAGCTTTGTTATTAGTTTGGTAAAATGTTAAACCACATGTCCAGGATCTTTCAGAAGTGCACTAACGTGCCATCAAAAATGTGAGTGGACATCTGTCCACTAACGGTTGTACACTAACGGTTGTCCACCGACGTCTGTCCACTAACGGTTGTACACTAACGGTTGTCCACTAACGGTTGTCCACCGACGTCTGTCCACTAACGGTTGTACACCGATGTCTGTACACTAACGGTTGTCCACTAACGGTTGTCCACCGACGTCTGTCCACTAACGGTTGTACACCGATGTCTGTCCACTAACGGTTGTACACCGATGTCTGTCCACTAACGGTTGTACACTAACGGTTGTCCACCGACGTCTGTCCACTAACGGTTGTCCACTAACGGTTGTCCACTAACGGTTGTCCACTGACGTCTGTCCACTAACAGTTGTCCACTAACGGTTGTCCACTAACGGTTGTCCACTAACGGTTGTCCACTGACGTCTGTCCACTAACAGTTGTCCACTAACGGTTGTCCACTAACGGTTGTACACTAACGGTTGTCCACCGACGTCTGTCCACTAACGGTTGTCCACTAACGGTTGTCCACTAACGGTTGTCCACTGACGTCTGTCCACTAACAGTTGTCCACTAACGGTTGTCCACTAACGGTTGTACACTAACGGTTGTCCACCGACGTCTATCCACTAACGGTTGTCCACTAACGGTTGTCCACTAACGGTTGTCCACTGACGTCTGTCCACTAACAGTTGTCCACTAACGGTTGTACACCGATGTCTGTCCACTAACGGTTGTACACTAACGGTTGTCCACCGACGTCTGTCCACTAACGGTTGTCCACTAACGGTTGTCCACTAACGGTTGTCCACCGACGTCTGTCCACTAACGGTTGTCCACTGACGTCTGTCCACTAACAGTTGTCCACTAACGGTTGTCCACTAACAGTTGTCCACTAACAGTTGTCCACTAACGGTTGTCCACTAACAGTTGTCCACTAACGGTTGTCCACTAACAGTTGTCCACTAACAGTTGTCCACTAACGGTTGTCCACTAACGGTTGTACACCGATGTCTGTCCACTAATGGTGGTCCACTGACGTCTGTCCACTAACAGTTGTCCACTAACGGTAGTACACCGACGTCTGTCCACTAACGGTTGTACACCGACGTCTGTCCACTAATGGTTGTACACCGACGTCTGTCCACTAACGGTTGTACACCGACGTCTGTCCACTAACGGTTGTACACCGACGTCTGTCCACTAATGGTTGTCCACCGACGTCTGTCCACTAACGGTTGTACACCGATGTCTGTCCACTAACGGTTGTCCACTGACGTCTGTCCACTAACTGTTGTACACCGACGTCTGTCCACTAACGGTTGTACACCGACGTCTGTCCACTAACGGTTGTACACCGACGTCTGTCCACTAACTGTTGTACACCGACGTCTGTCCACTAACGGTTGTACACCGACGTCTGTCCACTAACGGTTGTCCACTAACGGTTGTACACCGATGTCTGTCCACTAACGGTTGTCCACTGACGTCTGTCCACTAACTGTTGTACACCGACGTCTGTCCACTAACGGTTGTACACCGACGTCTGTCCACTAACGGTTGTCCACTAACGGTTGTCCACTGACGTCTGTCCACTAACTGTTGTACACCGACGTCTGTCCACTAATGGTTGTCCACTAACGGTTGTCCACTGACGTCTGTCCACTAACGGTTGTCCACTGATGTCTGTCCACTAACGGTTGTCCACTGACGTCTGTCCACTAACGGTTGTCCACCGACGTCTGTCCACTAACGGTTGTACACTAACGGTTGTACACCGAGGTCTGTCCACTAACGGTTGTACACCGACGTCTGTCCACTAACGGTTGTACACTAACGGTTGTCCACCGACGTCTGTCCACTAACGGTTGTACACCGACGTCTGTCCACTAACGGTTGTCCACCGACGTCTGTCCACTAACGGTTGTCCACCGACGTCTGTCCACTAACGGTTGTACACCAACGTTTGTTGGCAGCACCTGTGGTCATTGTGTCACAACTGCTACTTTAGGCCGCCGTGCACCCGTGTAAATGTCCATCAGATGGATGCGGACTATGATTAACTTATTTACAGAGAAGACACCCCCCACCCCATCAAAATATGCCAGAGGCTTTTTCAGGTTCCTGACGCTCTGCATGTTCGACATCTAAAGCACTTACCCCAAACTGCCAAGTTTTTTTCTCTTTCCTTTTTAGTCAAAACGTCGACCCTGTCCACTTAATAAATGAGCATCCAAATATAGGAGTATTCACGTCCAGCCCTACGAGTCTTCACATTTGTACAGCTACAATCTCTGGCTTTTTTGTAAAGCTTTATATTCATAAATTTGTGTTTTTATCTAAAACAAATTTGCAGGTTTGTACAGTAGGAATTTCTGTTTTTTAAAACACATTTATGACTTTATAAAGTTTTTTTTTACAAACCTGTGATCTATAAAACTATAGATCACAAGTATGTGAGAAAATCTGTAAAGCAAAAAATCCCCAACTTTCTAATCTCGCAAATTTGAAGTTTAATCTCAGAAACAGGAATTTTTTTTGAAGTATTTTGTGCCCCACCCTGCTCCATATTTTTGTTTTCTTCAAACAGCCCAAACAACACTGCAGAATTAATCACAGAAAGTCACATCACGTTTAATAATTCTCCTAAAATGTTCACGTCTGAAATCCAACCACGGACGGCTTTGACAACCGCTCCATGACCACCTGCTCGCTGAGTTTCTGACAAAAAGTCAGGGTTTGTAGTGTGAACCGTTGGTGAAGCTGGTCCAGAGTCATTTTCTTCTGAGTGGTTTCAAATAAGACAAGTTACAGAAAAGAAACAGCACCAAATCTTCAAACTCACCAGTGCATGAAAAGACTTGTTCTTTCTGACTGACCCTGCTTAAAGAGAGTCTGCATGTGGGAAATATGAGACCCCAGGTAAAAAAAAGACCACCAGAGAACTGAAGTCCACAAGTGACTGGAGCCACCACTGGCCCAAACTGGAGAACTGAGGGTCCACCAGTCACTGGATCCTCCAGTATTTAGAAAAGGTAAACTGAGAGAAACTGCCAGTAGCTGGAAAACTGGGAGGACCTTCCAATAATAAGAACTGGAGAACTGGGAGTACCCTCCAGTAGTTGGAGACCATGGAGAATCTTCCAGTAACTAGATTTGAAGAACTGGGAGGACCCTCTGGTAGCTGGAGAACTGGGAGGACCTTCCACTAACTAGAACTGGAGAACTGAGAGGACCCTCCAGTAGCTGAAAAACTGGGTGGACCCTCCAGTTACTAGAACTTGAGAAATGGGAGGACCCTGCAGTAGCTGGAAAACTGGGAGGACCCTCCAGTAACTAGAACTTGAGAAATGGGAGGACCTTCCAGTAGCTGGAAAACTGAAGAATAGTGGGACCCTCAAGTAGCTGGAGAACTAGAGAACTGGAAGGACCCTCCAGTAACCAGCATAGCACCAGTGAGCAACTGTGGGAGTGGAGATAACAGAACCTGAGATAACAGATAATACATACATGATACTGACACACACTCACACACACTCTCACAGCAACTAGAACCCACAGAAGCGAAAACGACGACGCAGAAGTGTATAAACTGGAGTGATAGTGTCCACTCAGGTGTTCATGTGTCTCAGATTAGGTCCAGTTTGTATCTGATAATCCACAGGTCAGCTTTCACAGTGGACCTGTCACACCTCCATTGATCCAGCCTCAACAAGCTCAGCAATGACTCAACCGTCATTGGGGGTGGGACTCAGTTGTTAGCTCCACCCCCGCCCCTACACACTAGTGATCGATGCTAGGCAGGTGCTGGGCTTCTGCAGCTTCTCCGTCTGGGAGCCGGCAGGTTCAGAAACACTGTGGAAGGAAAAAGGAGGTCCGCTTCCTGAAGTGATCCCGCGATGGCCTGGACTCAGAGCCAAGTTCTGACGTCTAGCACTCTCCACGATGGATGACGTGTTCGATGCTAAACTCTCCCTGGTTCTGTTGAGAGAAACAAACACAAACACCAAATAGGTTCAGGTCAACCACACACCACATGACATCAGAAGACTTTACAACAACTCCAGATGTGTAACTCTTTCTAAGAAGCACCGACTGGGGTAAATCCAAAATGGAGGGTAGTATTTGGGGAAAAAAAAAACAAAAAAACAAACACAGTAAGTCATATGACCACATATTCCTCAAATACTAATGTGGGAATATTATCAACAAGACTTTTTTTCACAATTGTGAAGTGAGCACAAGGTTGTTCTTCAGAGCTCAAGAGTAAAGTTGAGGTTACCCCACTGTAAACTCCAGAGTTACGTCCAGAGTAAACTCCAGAGTCAACTCCAGAGTTACGTCCAGAGTCAACTACAGAGTAAACTCCAGAGTCACGTCCAGAGTACACTCAAGAGTTACGTCCAGAGTCAACTACAGAGTAAGCTCCAGAGTCACGTCCAGAGTCACCTCCAGAGTTACGTCCAGAGTCAACTACAGAGTTACGTCCAGAGTAAACTCCAGAGTTAAGTCCAGAGTAAACTCCAGAGTTACGTCCAGAGTTAACTCCAAAGTAACGTCCAGAGTTAACTCCTCTCACTTATGGAATTAGATACATTTTAAACTGCATTTCAATCCTCTAAGTGATTGATTGAGATGTACACTCAGATGAGACATTCACATGTTCTTATTCAGCACTTAAGGCCAAGCTACATGGTCTCCTGAACTGGTTCCTTAATGCAATTGTTGACACTTACGGGCTGTTTTATTTAGAAGGTTTTAATTTTTTTTTAAATAGTTCAAAAAGTATTTTTATTCTGGGCTCATATGTATAAGAATAGCCATTCCACCTCTGGAAACAGCAGCTTTGAACAATGAGTATTCCAGTGTACGAGAACACCATGCAGCTATCCCAGTCCAGCAGCTGATGTCCTGCCACGTCTCAAGCTGGAGCGTCACAATAGAGAGCTGCAGTAACTTCCTGTGCTGGATTTTAGAGCAGTAAAGCGAAAATGAGAATCTTTTTATAAAAATTATGTTGTATCAGATAGTTTATGGATGTAATTGTTCGACATCCAGATTACCTTATTTGTGGCTTAATCACTGCGTATTTCCGATGCCGGTATCAGAATCAAAAAATCAAAACAACTTTATTACGGTCAGATAAGACCAAAGTGGAGATGCTTGGTCCTAATGTACAGAACCATGTTTAGAGAAAACCAAACAAAGCTAGACTTCTGTCAAGGTTCTGGAATGACCTGGTCAAAGTCCAGACCTAAACCTGATTGAAATTATGTGGCGAGACCTTTGGGGGACTGTGTAGAAGTCAATGTCCAATATCCTCAATTAACTTAAGCAACGTTGGGAAGAATAATGGACCTGAATTCATCCACAGCCATGAGAGACACTAATGAAGTCAGACAGCAAACATTTATTTCCACTTGCTGCTACTGAAAGTTGATCTAGAAGCTGCGGGATCATGTCACTGCTTCTGGATTTTGTATGTTGATGTAATAGGTGAACTGCTGTTCATCTGAGGGTGTTAGTTGGTATTGTACATAGATAGTCGTACCGTGGTGAGTTGAATCCACTGTCCACTGTGACAGAACTGGAGTCCATACTGTCAAGTCTGGCGGAGTGGGCTGACTGCTGGTTCTGGCTTGGTTCTGGAAGGTTCTCTTTAGCACCAGAGAGGGTGAGAGTCCTTTCAAATCTCCTCTGTAGATCCCTGGCCTTCTCCCTGTCCAACAACCACTGCATGGTCCCTGCCCCACCTCCTTTCAAGCCCCCAGCCTTCCCCCCTCCAGCTTCCCCCCGACATTTGTTCCCGCCCTCTTCAAGTTCGTCATCATCAGAGACATTATAGTAGTCAAAGGAGGCATCTGGGGCGGTGGATGGGGGCTCGATTACCTGTGTGGGAACAGATGGCATTGCCACCAGTGGTTTGGGCGCATCATAGGATGATGACATAGTGGTTGAGGTGAGAGCAGTGGGTTTTCTTAAGGAGCTATAGTCAGGGATTGTGGGGAGACTGGAAGGAGGTTCCAGGAGGGTGTCTTTATCAAATAGGTCCTTATGCTTTTCCTGACCAGATGAGGCACCGTTGGGAGTTCGTTGATTAGAGATGCAGGGATCAGGGATGGAGAGAGGTATTGGAGGCAGGCTGCTACCTTTAGGTCCACCCCTTGACAAATCCTCATTATTTTCTGGCGGTTGGGATGCCTGCCTGTCAGCCTGCCTGTCAGTGCTGCTTGCATTTAGTCCTTCATGGATGTTCTTGCAGAGAGTTCCCATTGTGTTTGTTGCTGTCAGGGGAACCTTGGAGCTGCCGGAGCACTGGATGTAATTATCAGCAGGGATGGAGGGTGGCACCAGCTTGGGCGAGTACGCTGGTAAACTGTCCCTGCTTTTACTCTTCTCAAAGTTCCTGCCACCGTCCAACCCAACCGGATCCCGTGGTACCTTTGCTGTGGAGGGTGTGGTTCGGGTGTAGTGGGAAGAGCTCTGATTGCCTCGCAGGGTACCATCATCAGTGTAGTAACGACTCCGGTCACCGTAGTAATCAGGTGGTCCAATCAGGCCAGCGCCAAGTGGTCCTTTAGAGTTGTCCATGGATCTGGACCGCTCCTTGGCCTTGCTGCTGCGTTCATTCCTGGACTTCCTTTCCTGGGTGTGGGAGTGTGAGCGATGAACTTTGGAATGGTAGACTGATGGTACATGGCTGGGCTCAGGAAACGGAATTTCAGTGCGTCGCTTGGCAAGCTCTCCAGAAACGTCCCACTCTGGTGTGACAGGTAGGTGGGAGGAGTCCAGGATATTGGGGATGCTGTGAGCAAGGTGGAGCCGAGCCTTTTGCCGCTCCATGGCAAGGGCTTGCTCCCGTGGTGACCGAGCCAGGGAGGAGGAGTAACCTCTGTGGTCCCCATCACCAAGTTCCAGGTAAGAACCATCAACTGATTCAAACCGTAATGGCCTTGTCTTGCTCTGAGAGCGGCTAAGTTTGGTCTGAGAGTGCTTCCTATGTCGACCCCCACTTCTTCTGCTCCTGGAACTGTGATTAGCCAATGATGCTTTGCTCCTCTGAGCACGCTCCTCCTCGAGTCGCTTCATGACAGCTGTATGGCGGGCCAGATTCTCCACAGTGAGGTCAGGGTTAATTCTGCGGATGATCTCCATCTCAATTTGACGTGGCAGCTGGCTGGGCACCTCTTCGTCCCGGAGAGGCCACTCTGTAGGGGGGAACTGAGCAGAAAAGGTAGTCAGCTGCTTGGCCTTGTCCTTCTTAAAACTCAGACGGAACAACTTCAGTCCAAACTTCCTACTTCCTGTACCAATTCCCGCATGTTTCTCCAAGTCTCCAGCTCCCCCAGTACCCCCCCCACGGTGCTTGGTGAGTGTGTCCGTCTTGAAAGGGAACCCAAGGGTGCTTCGGCTCTTCTCTGAGGTGCCTCCTCCTTGCTGAGGGGGAGTCAGAGGGGAGTGCTGGGATGATAGGGCCTCCCTGTGGTCTTTTGGAGATCGACGCTGCAAGGTGGTGTGGTGGCTTGGTGGGTCGTCTCCACGGGAACCGCTGTTGTAAAAACTGTCCTCCCCTCCTCCGGAGTGGTTTTTACTGGACTTAGGATGTGTCCGATCCCGAAGACCTCCAGAGGTGGAAGGGGTGATGGTTCCAGAGAGGGGGGAGGTGCACTGCGTTTGTTGATTCTGCTCTTGTTTCTGGTGCGGATGTCGGTCAGTCGATCGTTCGTCAAGGTGGTACCACTTTGAGCCAGTTCGGATCAAGCTCGGAGTGATGAAGTAGGTCTGAGGGGTCACAATGAAGTATCCATCGGGAGTTGGGTAGATCTTACGCTCATGAACCAGCATGCTCAGAGTGTGGTGTAGAGCCTCTTCTGTTGGTGTGGGAACACCTGAGGAAAAGATGCAAAAAGTAAAGACAGGTATATTTAACAAAGACAAATAAGTTCTCTGTTCAGGTAGTTTAACTTAGACCAGAACATTGTTTAGTTTTGGACCATAACTGTCCTGCTCTGAGAGGACCAGGAGAAATAAATTGTTTCCTCAGTTTCAGAAACCACATACTGCTGATTTCAGTCATTCTGGTTTGTTCTACATGAATTTAGAGGTCATTGTTTTTCTTCTATCTGGAAAATAATAAAAAAAAATGTTATTAAACAGTACGGTTTAATCAGCAAGGGAGTGGACATCTGGAATTACAACAGATGAAAGAAAACAGAATGCATGAGAGATAAGGTCAATCAAAGAAATGTGATGTGAACACATGGACATTATTTGAGGTTCTCTGTGATGGCCAACCCAGTAGGCACGCATGAAACAAAAGGGTGATTTAGATTTGTGCATTTGCATTTAGACATTTTATATTTAGCTTTTATTTTTAATTTTGTTGAAGAAAACCTGGGAGGTCAGGGGAGGAGCGATCTGTTAATTCCATCTCTTATGTTGTGCAAATGAGAGAATGACTGCAGAAAATGACAGCACTTGCTCTGCAGTGTTGCGCGGCTGCAGCGCTTTCAGAAAGTTTGGTATGATATATCTGCCTGGGAAAGGACCTTCATTGCAGGTCACAAAGTCCTGGTACTGCTGCCCTGGAGCTGTTCGTCTACAAGAGCCATTAGATGATCTGCATCCTGTGGCTTTTATAGGCCAGAAGTTGTTAAGAAAAGTTGATATGCTACTGTGGATATATATACATATACATATACATATATATATATATATATATATATATATATATATATACATATATATATACATATATATATATATATACATATATACATACATATATAA